>PVIH01029170.1:0-14096 GCA_004025045.1 Sigmodon hispidus | reverse complement strand
GCAGAAAATGACAGAACTCGCCAAAAATATTTGGAGGTACACCGCTTTAAAAAAAAAATAACCATACTTGAGCATCACCATTTATCTGAGAAAAAAATTAAATAATATTCCCTAATTTATTTACATGAATTGACACCAAAATGAATGTAATTGGTTAATTCATCATGTGGAGATCCACAGCAATTCTGCCTAACTAGCTGGACTTTTCAAGTGCCAACACAAATATTCAGACTTCAGGCTAGGAAAAGTATAAGATGAGCTCAATGTAAACATCACAAGGAAAAAACAGCTTAAAACAACAACAAAAAATGAACATTCTATTCATTATTCTTGAACTTACAAGGTACAAAAGATGGTCAAACAATTTTGTTCTTTTTGTTTGACTGAAATCTTAAATTCTGTGAAAAAAATATATGATGAAACCAAAGACTACCACAAATATTCTTTCATGACAAGAGTTGTTTTAGTAAAAGACTAGCAAATTGTGGCCTCTTAAAGACAAAAATATTTTATATCTAAGTAGAGACAGAGTCAAGGAGAAATCCTTTTCACTTCCAGTGTGAAGGTGCATAGAAAAGATGCAAGTCAAGAGAAATGAGCATTATGTCTAAGACCTCTGTTCAAATTATGACTAAAAATCTACCAAAAAAGAAAAAAAAAATCTACAGAATGCATCTGAAAATGCTCAATTAGATTTTAGGGAACTAGAAATAAGTATGTTCCTTTCCTCAAAAACATACATTTATACAAATGAAACATGAAGCCTGTCCTCAACATCATGTCCCTGAAACATTTGAACTGTAAGGTTCTCAAGCTCTAGATGTTCTACAGAAATAATCCTGTTTTGAAATAGTTAAGGCTCCCTCGTCTTTAAAAAGATGGTAAACGTCTTTACAGTTGCTCATTTGTTGTCTGAAATCAGGACCTCAAGATTATTTTTATACTCAGATATTCTTAAAACCATGGGGATCAAACTGTACAGATATTTACCAGCCTACTGTTCACAAAAAAAAGAATATAATTCAATTGTTTTTCAGTATTTACTATAGAATTGTGAAGAGCTTAATATAAACAAACTAGCAATACTTGTTGAAGTCTGACAGCACAGCAGTGGAAATTATGACCTAGGACCTTTCTTGTCCCTAAAACTCCAAGCCACTGCATAGTCCTGGCAATATCATCAGGCTTCAATTCCATGTGCTTTCCCTCCTAGCAAATGGGTTCTTCTACAGCCATTTCTAGGCATGCATTGGGGAACAATAATCAAAGTAGCCTTTATACTGTTCTGAGTAACACCTTTCTACTATGAAAACTATTTACTAGTCTTCCATGATTTATGCATAATACTTTAAAACAAACAAACGAAAAAAAAGATTTTTCTAGCCTTTTCTTCCTAGTGTTAGCAAGCAGTAAGGCATCTCATATCAGATTTACTTAAAGATTTTAGAAATAATTTCCCTTCTGAATATCTTTATGTCTTCATAGATGCAGAAAGTGATTAGCTGGCCATATATGTATAATATTTTTAGAGACACATATGCAATATTCAAAAAGAAAAAAAATGAAACAAATGGGAAAGTTTATTTAAAGATCACCTACAGTGCAGAGTCAAATATCCTTTTATAATTATTCACAAGTAGTTTACTAACATTTTCAAAGGTTAAGTACTTTCTTTTGATCTAACGTCTTCATTTTATTGGAAACACAAAAATGAATATATAAATGGTATTGCATAATAATCTGGTACTACAGATTAGTTAAAAAAAAAAAAAGAAGTCAAACTTAACCAAATTTTTATTTTCTTACTGAGGTATGCTTTTTTAAATCTGAGAGAAAGAATGATATCATTTTGGAAATTTTGCAATAACTAGTTTATTAGAATTAAATGCCTCTCTCAAAATAATTTAAGTCCTTGGCCTGACATAATGAATAAACTGTACAGAAAACCATTAATAACGGCTTGAGTTAAACCAGCTTAAAACCTGGGTCTCATTCAACACGTTTCTGCCAGTTAACTTATTCTTTACTTGCAAATACATAAATTAATAACCTGATAGTTTAGCAATTATCAATATAATTTTATTTGATATGAACACTTAGCTCTGCTTGATTAGATGAAACAGGCACACATGCTTTAGCTGAGATTTTCTTTTTTGGGCTCTATGTAAAGCAGCAGAGAGGAAACAGCTTCACTCCAGCAATTGTTACAACGGGCTGTTTCCTGGAGATACTTCCTTACTGTCATTTTCAGATGCTACTGGCTGTTTTTGGTAGGGCTAGACAATAATACTGACCAGTTTAGCTTTCCTGACTGTTAGCAAACTACCCCACGATGAACCTGCTCTCATACTTCAGGCATTGTGGGGATCCTTTAACATACATTTTCTAAAATATATGCTCAAAGTAAAAAGATCCAAATTCACAAGAGTATGAAATATTTATAAAAAAATCATGCATCAGATTGTACAGTCTAGAAATAAGATTCAAATTCAGTATTAAAGGTTAGAGCAAAGCTTGCTCCAAATATTTAAGAAAAGCCTTAAATTCCCAGGAGGCCCTAGGTCTCAATTGTCCTTTTCTGTTTGTAGAGAGGCAGCAGCCAGGGCTACGGCTGTGACTGGCTGGGCGATTCCATGGAGCTGCATCTTTGCAAGTTTCTTCTGTTCACATTCGGTGACCAAGCGGTTCAGTTCTGCTGCACTGTACCCAATAAGAGTCTTCAAGTCACAAACAAATTTATACACAAATCTCTTGCCTTGAACTTTACAAATCATGTCCCCATCATAATAATACCTTTAAAAAGAGAAACCACATTAGGACCTTGTAAAAAAATGAATAATTTGTACTCTCTATATTTTATAGGCACTTTATAGATTATATAGACTTTTCTACAAATAGAGAAGTCCACAAAGTTCTGTACTCACAATAGGTAATGACATAAACTTTCAAAATAAAATTTTAACAACTGTGATAACATGTTGATTTAGAAACCAACTTACTAAAGAGAAGGCAAAACAAAAGAGCCTTGGGATGACAACAGGGGCTTTTAGGCCAGAGACCATGTGCAAAGCTTTACACCTGGACTCACTGCCTCTGTGATGACAGAAACATCCTATTTCGTCTAATCCATTCCTCCTCCACCAAATGAGGTTTTAGAAAGTTCTCAGCCTCACAGAATTGAGTAAAGAAATAATCTTTATAAAGTGCTTAGCACACAATGACTGCCACAGTTAAGTGTCTATAAAATATATGCTAATAAAAATCCAGATTAAAAAAAATTAGATGGTTGAAAGTCCACTTTTTTTGTTTTACATAAAATCTAATATAATAATAGACATACCTTTATCTTTTCCATTTACTATTATTAAGCCCCACCTCCACCCCAGGGAGTGGCCACCCCATGTTTGATACCACTTTGTTACCTACAAGAGGTAAGAGTCTTAGCTTCTTCTGCAGCACCATGTATACCTGCATGCCGACATATTCCACGATGATGATAATGGACTGAACCCCTCAACTGTAATCCCATCCCAATTAAATGTTTTCCTTTATAAAAATTGCCATGGTTCTTTTGGAAACCTGTTGCCCATGCTTTGATTACCTCACCCAGCCTTGATGCAGGGGGAGGAGCTTGGTCCTACCTCAACTTGATGTGTCATGCTTTTTGTTCGAGCCCATGGGAGGCTCTTTATGAACGAAAACCAGGAGTGGATGGGGAGAAGAGTACATGGGAGTTGGGAGAGTCAGGGAAAAGGAGAAGAGGAGGAAGGGAAAACTGTGGTCGTTATGTAAAATAAATAAAAAATGTTAATAAAATAAAATTAAATTAAAAAAAAGTGTTGTGGTCATGATGTCTTCTCATAGCAATAGAAACTCTAAGACGGGCCCCAAAAGAATAAATATAAGGTTCAGAACAAAGAGACTACAGGAAAAGAGGTAAAGTGTATCATAAAGAACCAAATCACATGAATAAAATAAATACATCTACAAAAAAAAGAACCAAATCTGTCCAGTTTACAATTGTAGCACAGACCCAAACTCCACTCTAGTAGGCTATTTTATTACACTTTCTATGAAGACAGAAGCAGCTGATTTTACAGCAACCTTATATAGCAGACTTCACATCAACAAGGAATTTGAGTCTCAGTTAAAAACCACCAAATTGCTCATCATGCAATTTAAAAGTACAAGATAAATAAACACTTGGGAAGAGAGTGGTTCATCTTTCTAGAATATAATTAGAATTAGTGTAATTGTTTCTTGATAAACAACAAAGCACATGCTTAAGCCTTATGTCTAGTATTTCTCCCTTCAATCTAGTGTATGTATCATAAAGCACCATAAGAGTATACACTCCACTTCTTTTCTCCCTGTAGTTACGGTAGTTTCATAGCTACCACTTACCTTTGTGCAACTAGTTTTTAAAACCTCTTATATTTTGAACTGTATCATATAAACAGAAATGACACAAAAATTAAGTTTGATGATTTGAAATGCCAATTCACCATTAAGTATCACTCAGCTCTAATAAGACTGTCAATACCCAGAGCCTCTTCTGTTCTTTTCCAATCACCCTTACTCTAAAGATAAAACATAAATTTGCATTGAGATGCTAATTTCATTGCTCTTCTTTGTATTTTTTCCTGAAATGCGCATCCATAAATGCTGTAGTTTGCTTTTCCTATTTTATCAAAGTATATGAAGTGAATACATGCTCTGTTTGTGTGTGTGAGTCTGTCTGTCTGACTTTGGACCCAGACCCCTTCCTGAACATTACCCTATCATTATTTGTGGCAGTAGTTCATCTTTAATATTTGAATGTATCACAATTAATGTGTACTTATTCTGCTGATAGATACAGGGTGATGTCTGACTTAAGATATTATATGTGTGGATATTCAGACATTTCTGTTTGTCATTGACTAAGAAAAGTTACTTAGTAATTTAGCAGAGCACAAGTGCATTCCTCACTGAATACAATTCTGCAGGGCGTACCTCTAGCCACAGTGTGAAAAGTACTCCCATAGCCTCACTAACACAAGGTAGCAGAGGTCTTTCCATTTAGAGTATTCACAGTATCTAGAAAAAAATCATTCCAAATTCTACTTTTGGATATTCAGATTTAGGCAGATGTAGAAGGATAAAACTGTAAATATAATTGCAAAAATAGAAGACAGTATTCACATATTTGATACAACATACATTCAATTTAGTATGTAATGGAATCTTTGCAATGCAAATTACAAAAAAACAAGATTAATAAGCATCTTATTAATGTTGGCTTTGAACAGGAAATTATATGCTTTTAAATCACAAACAAATAACTTTATAATCTTTTAAGAAAACTTTATGCACCTCAAAATTGTCAGTAAACTTTTAAAAGACATTTTTAACAAAATGCATAAAAGTTTTAGATTATAATTAAAAAAAAAATCACATTCATTTTATTCTATGTGTGTGCATGTGAGAGGGAACTTGGCTGGGAAGGCTTGTGGTGAAGACATTTATTTATCCATCCCATTAATCAACCAAACACACAAACACACTCACACACACTCTCTCTCTCTCATTTTCTTACTCTCTCACATCTTTGTTTTTTCTGGTATTTTGAGACAGTGGGTTTATTTATTTATTTTTTTTGTATAGCCCTGCCCTCACTCCAGAGACCAGGCTGGCCTTAAATTCATAGAGATCCAACTTAACTCTGCCTCCCAAGTGCTGAGATTAAATTTGTGCACCCACCACCACCCAGCTTACACCCACCATTTTAAGAAAAAATATTTTATTTTCCTTACTTTACAAACCTTATATGTAGAACAAGAAGCTACATGCTATATTTTCCACTAATACCATCTCCACTGGTACTAAGGGAAACCAAACAAAAAATACTAGTGCTTACCGTAATGCACGGCTGAGTTTCTCATAGTTCATCGTAGGCTTGTTTTTACGTTGTCCCCATTTTTGTGCAACCAATTCAGGTTGATTTAGCTTAAATTCACCTTCATCACCAACCCAAGAAATACAGTCTCGAGCATCCTTATCAGTGAGAAGCTCTAACAAAAACTGCCACAGTTGGATCTGACCATTGTTTCCTAAATCCATAAGCAGAATAAGCATGGGTCATCATGTTAGAAGCTAACACAAGGCAAAGGCAGCACACAAGTTCTCCAGTTCAACTGCAGCCAAGGCAAAAACAAACTTCTCATTTTAGAGATATTAATTATACACTTCTAGAAAAATACTTTTATGTATCTAACATGACAATAACAATACCAATCCATGCAAAAATACCTGTTCTGTTTCCAGGTGAGCTTCTATCTTCTCCTGAAATCCTTGGGGACCTCTGTACTTTGGCCGCCTTTGCACTACTGTTTATAACTTTGATGGTAGTCGGTGTAGCAGACTGCACTGATGCTGGGATGATTTGTACAGCTAAAAAAAAATATATATATATATATATATATTTCCCTTCTATTATAGGAAGTAAAAATAAATGCAATCAATAAAATTAATGTCTCTCTATAAAATTATGTCAAGAAAAGACTTCAGACCTAAATAGAAAATAAAGTTATGTTGTTTCCATTGCAGTTTGTGAATCTTAGCTTAGAGACAGCTAGCCTTCCTTGTTCTAAAATAACAACTTAAAATGGCAAATAACCATTATCAAAGAAAGTCATAATACATTGTTTATAAAAATAGTTTTAAAGATGGTGAAAATTTAGACTACTGAGAACTCACCTTCATCTACAAGATTATAAACTCAAGCACGAGAAAAAAACAGCATTCATTATAATTAAAATGGTAGAAATAGAAGCTATTAATTTTTCTTAAATTTACTACTCTGATAACATTTGTGGTCTTTTTGCTATGCCATTCAGCAGGAAAAAGATGAATGAAACATAGTTACAAGGATCAACAAAGCTAAGTCTCACAGTGTTAAATAATAAAAAATTCAGCTTTTCAAAGATATATTTAACAAGCCTCAAGCATGCACAAAATAATGCATAGAGAAAAAACTCTGAAAGAATAGCTGTGGATAATCAGTTCTCAATTTAGAGAGGGATAAACAGGATCTCATGTAAGCAAACCTAACACAAAGGCTCTACCCCTGGTCTACATGGGTTAGTTGTGATGCTTCTTTCCTCTGTAAACTGAAAAATCTGTCAGAAAGCTATGTTGAAACTTTAACTTGAAGTCATCTAATAAAGAAGCACTTCTTACTGGTAAGTAGGCAAATTCTGTGGGAATAAATACTCACGCTGGTCAATTGTAACTATCTCATTCATCTGTTGTTCTTGACTTGCCAAAACATCTGAAGAACACACAAAAAAATTATTTTTATTTAAAACCAAAAACATAGTCCCTAACCTAATATAACTAAATTTAGCAAACACAATGTTATTTAAAAGCCCCATAATTAAAACCAAAACCAGTAAGACAAACAAGGTATATATTAAACTACTGATGCTTAACAAGATAACAAAATAAAACCCAAAACCCTCGAGATGTTTCAATTATACCATTACTTTAGAATAAACCTGCATTAAATTTATAATACTCCTAAAGTTACATTTTCAGTAAAATCTTAGTTGTCCTAAGTACTACAAATTAATCATGTTTAAAATACCACTTTCAAGGTTAGACTCTCACTACAGCCATCCCTGAGTCTATTTTATCAATTAGGTTCCTTAGAGAACTCCAACACAGACCTGAACATAATACTCTACAAAAGCATTCATTAATCATCTGTCACCTAGATCAAATGCTATTGTTACCATCACATAATCACACATCCTAGTTTCTAGCACTTCAGACAACTATATCTATCATAACTATGCCTGTTTGTTGAAACTGCCAGTGTATCAACCTGGGACTGAGTGAGTCATGAGACTAGGACTCAAGAAGACACTAAGGGGGTACTGCCTGGGTCAAGTATGAGATGTAAGAGCAGACAAGGCCTGGCTGGATCCTACCCACCAGATGGAATTTTCTTTGGGGCTAAGTTTGAGCACTTAGTTATTTGGGACTAGCTTCAGAGAGATAGGAGTTTAGATTTTAGCAATCACTACCACTTAGGTAAAATTTTATCCTCTGAATATTCTTCACATTCAAGTGAGACTCACATAGCTTAAAAGGCTGTTGTGACTGTTTAAGAATAAAATGTTAAGAAGTACACTACTAAGTTAAATGTTTCAGTAAACTGAGGATTATTACGTTTTATTCAGACCTTTAGTTCTGAATATTCTACTTCAGAACTGTTCTCTCTTAAAAGCTTTGTTTGTGGTAGATTTTTTTTTCTTAGTGTTTTTAAAAGTCTCAAGAAACAAAAGTGCTATTAAAACTGAAATTATTCCATCTGTCACTAAATGAATAGAAGTGACTTAGTCTTAAAGGGGACATATCAGAAAGGAGCCATTAGACAGCCCAGACACTGGCCACCTGGAAACTCAGTTCCATAACCTTCATTCTCAGAGACTTGAGTTTGGCATGTATGGTTCTTAAAGACTCTAAAGACAGAAAGCAGAACATACAAAGTGATAAGTTTTTGAATGCTTAGTCTAAGAAAATATAGAAATATGAATACAATATAATTTGGAGGCCTAAGGTCCTCCAAATCTTGGCCATGCATGAAGGAAAAAATAGAATGCTTAAAAGCAAAGTCCTGGGGAACATGGAGGAAACATTAGGCCCTAAGGGCATAAAGCTGAAGCAGTTCTTTTCCCTATTTATCTTTCCAAATACATAAAACCTGAAAGAAATTTTAATTTAGAAGCTGCAATTCAAATGGGCCAAGTGATAAACTATGTAAGGAGTTCAAGGTACAAAAAGAGTTCCCTCTCTTCAGACTGCTTCATAAGATTACTAAGCTGACTAGTCAGCAGGCTGCTCAGTAACAGTTCTGTCCTAGATACCAGTACCTTTAACCGGTAGTTAAATCACAGGCCTTTCTTCTTTCTGCTTATTTGGGAAGTGATCTGAGAAGACTTGGGAACTACAGTCTGTCAGAAACAGCTTTATAGATCATACCCATTCTGCAAATGCTGAAGTGGGCCTTGGATTCTAAAATCAAATGCCATTTCCTTAGTAGAACAATGATCCATGCTGCACAGGCAAGCCATTTTGTAAGATATTTACAGAGGCTATAGAACTCTAGAGCAGAGCTTCTCTGACGAAAACTCATTCTATTGCACAGAAGAGAAAAGATAAACGAGACTCTTGCCTCCTGACTAAGAAAAGCAAATGAGTAATAATAACTTTTACAGTTTGAGAAACATCAAGTAAACCAAAATGTGACAAGCACAAGAAAGAGTTGATCTGGGAGAGACTGGGAAAAACCCTGACTTCAGAGGAGACTACTTTAAGCAATATTATTGTTGTAGTTCCAAGAATTCCAACAAGAAGACGTCTGAATGAACATGATTCAGCTGAGATTCTGAAAGTGCAGCCAAGACATTCAACTTACTCATGTGCAAGAACTGAAGCTGGCAATAACTCTAAACTGCCAATGAATACAGTCTCTTAGTAACACTTTAAAAACTATGAAAATCCATCCAAGAGGCAAAGAGTAGAGCTTCTTTCTAGAGCTTATCTCTAACTCAATAGCAGAATTCACCTTCAGTGAAAACACAAACGATCAGGTTACTATGTACGACCCCTTACTTATCAAGTGTACAGTAGAACAAAGCAGCAGCCACGGCATTTCCACCCTTAACTCTAAAAACAGAACAGAAATCTATCCACTTACAAACTGAAAACTACGGAGGTTGGAGGTCTGACTAACATCACTGACAAACAGAACAATATAAGGGAATGGGCTTCTGACAAGATTGCTTAACAAACGTATGGGATAGAATGAATTAAACAAACAAACAAAAATTACACTTATTTGAACTCTTTGGTCAACCAGGTGATTTCCAAGTTTTCCTCATAGTCCCTTGACCATAATCTCTGTAGCTCTCTTAAAAAAATTTTATTTACAGAACTAGAGAAGGCATCAAAAAATTTCTAATTTGACAAATAAGAGACTAGGAGGAAAATCTGTGATCAAATGCAGGCAATGACTAAACAAAGAGAAGACAATGATAAGAATATATGAAAAGGGCTAAGGGTGGAACAACTTGTAAGATTTAAGAACTTGAATTCTATTCTAGCCAGGCTTGAGCCTATAATCCTAGTCACCTGGGAAACTGAAACAAGAGGTTCATGCATTAGGGCTAGCCATGGCACACAGTAACATAGCTATCACAAAAACAAGAACAAAAAAATAGAGACCTTGGAATTTGGTATAAGCTTGAGATAGCATTTTAGTTTGGACACTCCCTAGGTCTAACATTCTGTAGGGATCTTACACCTCAGCCTCTCACATAAAACCTAAAAAAATAAAAAGTTAAGAAAGTAATACTTTATGGAATTACTTAGGAATTGAGAAGATATAAAGAATTCTTCACACTACCTGTAACAAATGTTAATTACTATAGCATGTGTTTGCTTATTAACAATTAAGAAAATAAAAACAAAGTTACAAAAAATAAAATTAAGCTTTAGTTACAGTGCAAATAGATAATAACTCTAATTTTATACATTTTCGAAGAAGCTCCAGATGACTCCAGAGAATTTCTCCCCGAGGGACCCGCTGAAAAAAATCTTCTTGGTTGAGACTACATAATTCTCTTCCCGAAATGTTGAGTGTGGTGAGGTCTATATCAGTCATGCTGAACTCCTTCATTACCCAAACCACCCAATGCAGGACTTGGTCTGTGGACCACTGTATAGGATCTAGAAAAAAAAATATTACCTTTAGCCTAGTTCCATCTTAGATAAATTTGCAGTTAATTTCTCAAAACACATATATACACATAAGAAATCCAGACAGAGTTTTTCCCAAGTGAAGCAAACTGATTCTATGAAGAATGACTTTTATGCTAATGCTGCATTTTCTCCTTAACTCATTCTCAATTTCTCAATCTAAGTTTCCAAAGGAGTCACTTGGTTCTATTATCAGGTAGTCTGGAATTCTATCATAAAAAACCAAACTATAAAATTGTTCTCTGGTGGGTCAAATGACAACTAAAGTATGTTATCTTGGAGGTAATGGAGGGTACTTCCCAGGATCAAAATATTTTTGTAGCCCTGTATGGTTTGGTGTTTCGAAAAAAATTAAATAGGATCCTAGGAAGCTGGCATTACTCTTTAAAATTCCCACAATGCACCTTTTCTTCATTCCTTCCAATAAAAGGTTAGCTACCTTGTACTCACACTTGGTGGCACTCATGAAATGGTATATTCTAATTACCTGTGCCCTAAGCTGTTTCTCCACTGGCATCAAGGCTGTAACTCCAAAGACTGTGTCCACTAAATATGACTTCAGAGTCTACCACAGTGCCTTGAATAGACATTTGTTGACTTTACACAAAGAATATTAAAACTATCTCATCTTATCTGTTATTTATGCTTTTATAAGCTAATTGAATTTGCAAATAAAAATGATTGCCAGCATATAGAAAGATTATATCATTATACTCCTAGCACCTAATAGAAAATGTTACCTGTGGATACTTAATGCTGGATTAATTTTGGCATTGGCACTCTTGTTTGAAGATGATTACCTATTCAATAGGGATCACATATCCAATAAATAGGAGTTATTTAATAAAAAAATGAAGAAATAAAAATTAGGTTTTTTTTAAAGGAACAATTTATAGTAAAAACAGGATTGAAAGCAAGAAGGAAGAAAATCTAGGAAGATGGATAAAGTTTGATTTCTCTGAATGTATACAGAGACAGAAACAGCAACTGAGAGTAAAACCAGAAACCTTTAAGTGCTTACAAAAACCAAACAGAAACACAGGCAACAAAGCATCTACCACAGAGTCCCTAATATACATGAGTGAAGACAAAGCTATTTTTATAAGATACTGGGTGTAGTGGAACACTCTTATAAAACCCCAACTGTTAAGGAGATTGGAGGGGAAGCTTGGCCAACAGTCAGCTCTTATCTCAGGTAGTAAAAATTCATGCTGCAGAATGTAAAAGAAAGAAAAATGACATGATTCTTTCTGAGCAGAGGAAGCCTGAGTACAGCCAAGAAGCAGTCACTAGATGCACAGCAGGGCAAAATAGAATACAAAGGCTAATGAACAGGTTTTTCCCAATGTAGCAGCAGCAGAACTCAGGGGTCCAGGGAGAAATGAGAACACAAGTGAGAAGCATTAGGGCATGACAACACGAAAAGGCACACAGAAGGCCCAGGTCGAAGTAGATTAGAAAGGAAGAAAAAGCAAAAGGTAAATAAATAAAAAATAAAAAACAGGGGCTGGAGAGATGGCTCAGCAGTTAAGAGCACCGTCTGCTCTTCCAAAGGACCCGGGTTTGATTCCCAGCACCCACATGGCAGCTAACAACTGTCTGTAGTTCCAGTTCCAGGCAAACACCAAGGCAAATAAATAAATAAAGTTTAAAAAATAAAAAAATAAATAAAAAACAAAACAGATGCTGGGTCTGGTGATGAAGACTCATAAACCTGATTACCTGGGAGTTTGAGGCAGGAGGATCACTGGTGCAAAGCCAGCCTGGGATATTTAAGGAGACCAGATCTCAAAATAAAAACAAAAAATAAAAAATAAAAAAAAAAAGGAAGGATATAACAGTGGTGGAGTGCTTGTTTGTCAAGCATCTGTGAGTCCATGAGCTCAACCTACATTATTGGCAAAAAAGAGAAAGGAAGAATGAAAGGAAAGGAAGGAAGATGGGATGGGGATGAAGGGATGGAGTATGTAAGAATGAACAAGACAACAAACAAGAGCTGAGAGACCAGCCGATCAGCCCTGGGATGATACCTGAGAACAACACAAGATGGCTCTAAATTAGCCAAGTTACCTTGAACCACACCCCCACCCCCTTTAAAATATTTAAGAAAGCAAGCTCATTGTGTATAAAAAGGCAGAGAAAACGGTCACTCCTGTTTTCCTTAAATGTTATCAGGACATCCAGCTATATTTGTCTCTTTTCTCAGAAGTAATAGTGAAGTGACAGAGAAGCAATATTTTAGAAATGCACAAGCACAGCAACCCAGATACAAAGGGACAGAGCGGGAGGGAGATTTAGTTCTTAAAAACAAGAAGCTGGGCAAGGACCAATTTACTCAGTAGAGAGAAACTAGGATGAAAATTGTCTGCCCAAAAGGATTCCAGTATAAAGTGAGAATTCCACCCTTCAGAATTTGTATTGCTCAGATTGTGCTGACTCCAGGCAGAAGGATAAAGAAGAGGGAATTCATTTAATATATATGGCAAGATTATTTTTGAGAATAAACACCAATGCACACCACTGCAAAGGAAAAGATTTTGCCAATAACCAAACTAAGATAAAGACCAAACACAGAGAGAAGATAAAAGTCACAGTGCTCAAGAACTTTAAAGTGCTTCTAAATGTTTTATACAACAATAATGGAATGAGGTCAACAAACTTAAAAAAAAAGTGAAATTGTCAACTTTAATGTGCCATGACACTACCACAAGCAGAACAGAGCAGAATAAATATTGTTTAGAAGTGTAAAGCCAAAAAATCTTTTAAAAGAAACCCTTTCTAGAGAACCTGTAAACAGAATGAAAGAATGGGGAGTAAAATAATTGGCTGAAGCTACAAAAACAGTAACTGGAAAACTCAGCACATCAATGGAAGACAGCTTGAGATGTGGAGACTGCCTTCCTGATGATACCCATAAGAATGAGAAGAACTGATGGCCAACCATTTAGAGTAGAAGAAACAGTCTTGATGTGTATACAGACCCGTGTAACTAGAAACAAGACTTAGGAGGTTAAACAGGAAGACCTGCAAGGACAAGGACAAGCTGGCTACATGGTGAACTCTAGCACAGTCCAAGCTAGAATAAGACTGTCTTATAAACAAACAAACAACCACTCAAATAACAAAAAAGGAGTCAATCCTGAACTCAGGAAACCTGAAACTTGTCTAACATGGTTCTACACCAAAAAAAGCATTCCAGTAAATGGGGAGGCTTAGGCTGGATGACCGAAAGCTAAAGTTCATCTGGGCAACATAAGAAGACGTTATCTCAAAAAACACAATAAAGCAAA
>PVIH01029169.1:0-14093 GCA_004025045.1 Sigmodon hispidus | reverse complement strand
CACAGAGGGCGTGGTGTGCAGGCTGGAGACCTTAGCCCAGCAGAGGCCTTTGGGAGCCCCACACTGAGTGTTTGAAGGCCACCCCCTGGCGTCTAGAGTGAATCTGCTGGATTCACACAGATGCTCATGGCTGCCATGTGCCTGCCTCCCTCTCCTGGTCCACCTGCTCCATGCTGTCCTGGACCTCCGAGGAGGAGTTTCCCTAGCTCTCCTGGTGTCTGGAAAGGCCTAGAAGGGCCCTCCCAAGTCTCCCCTTGGCTGCCTGGGTTCCCAGGGCCTTAAGACCCGCTCTTCTCACCCAGGCGGAAGAGAGGAAAGAAATACTGTAAGATCCAGAGGTCCGGGAGGACAGCAATGAAACAGGATCTTTGGGACATGGCGGGGCAGCTGCACTCCTGAACTCACCGCAGGCTCTGTTGCCTGCCAAGATCAAGGCAGTCAACATTCTCATGGATGGGGGAGGGGCTCAGGAGCTACAGACAGGGAAAGAAGAGTCCGTTTTCCTTAGGAATGTATATCAAACACTGCTGGTTGATCCCACAGACTACTGGCAGTACAAATCAGTGTGGGGTTCAAAACAGAGAGATACACAGGTATGTAGATAGATAGGCAGATAGATATTTACATCCACATGCATAGGTACATACACGCATGCGTACAAACATACATATGTAAGAGAATACTGGGCTGCAGAGAGGGTCCAGCACTTGCTGCTCTTATAGCTAACTTGGTTTCAGTTGCCAACTCCTCTGTGGTGGTTTACAAGCATCTGTAACTCCAGTCCCAGGGGGATCTACCACTCTCTTCTGCCCTTTTCAGATACTACACCCATGTGGTGCACATACATATATGCAGGCGGGATGGGGGTGGAGGTGGTACCACTCACAAAAGACTATAATATATCCAGTCTTAGCTTAGGCTTGTTTCTAAGTAGCTCTTATAACTCAAATTAACCCATATTTTAAAACCTACATTAGTGAAAACACTTGTTACCTCATCTCCATTATGCCCATCCTGGTTGGTACACATCTGGCTCTTGACTCTTCTTCCCAGAGTGCTCTCTGTCCAGACGTCCCTGCTATCCATCCTGCCTAGTTACTGACCATTTAGCTTTTCATTAAACCAGCCACAGTGACACATCTTCACACAGTGTAGAGGGATATTCCACAACACTCACATATTTAAAATATAAATAACTTTTTAAAAAACATCCTTGAAATTGGTAGAGGGTGGGAGGTAGAGAGAATCTGGGAGGAATTAAAAGGTGGGGTGTGAATGAACATGATAAAAACACATTTCATGCATATAGGCAATTCTCAAAAAATCATTCAGTGTACATAAATATATGCACACACAGATCCAGATGTGGCAGCTTGCATCTGTAGTCCTAAAAGCTTGTGAGTCAGCTAGCATGGACTGCCCAGCAGTGTAGAGCAAGTGGAGACCCTTCCTAACACTCTGAAAGGTCAAGGCTTTGACTTATCTCTATGTCCCACTGACTAGAAGTGTGTGTGTGTGTGTGTGTGTGTGTGTGTGTGTGTGTGTGTGTGTGAGAGAGAGAGAGAGAGAGAGAGAGAGAGAGACACTTTTAAAAAAATTTAAAATCACATTCATTTATGATGCTCATGCATGCTCAGGCATGTGGTGTTCAGAGGATAGCATTTGGGAGTAGGCTCTCTCTTTCTACTGTGTGGGTCTTGGAGCTGAATCCCAAGCTCATCAGACCAGGGAGCAAGCATTCTATCCTGCTAAACTGTTTTCTGCCATATGTTTAACTTAGAAGTTATTCACTCTATAAATAAAGCGCATTTGCCTTTCATTTTTTTTATTGAGCGAAGAAAATTTCTATTACTTTAAAAAACTTTATAATTTGCAACTTTTAAATATATTTCGAACAAGGAGATACATGGATAAAAATGAGACTTTATTAATAATAAAAAAGAGTAAAAAAAAGAAATGACATCAACATGAATGACTTGTTAAAAAACAATATGCTCTTTGATGGCAATTGATAAGCTTATTTTTACAGTTTGTAAAATAAAAAGTATGATGGCTACTTTTGAAAATATATATATTTCAAGTTTTAAATAAAAATTCCCTGTCAGTATTATGGGTTCAGTTTTAGGCTACAGAAAGATGCAAATATTGCAGCCCTATCAGTTGCAGGGTTTTTTACTCCAGGGTTCTGATTCTGGCTGGTGGGGCTGGGAAGGAAACTCAGTGGCTAAGGGCCTTTGCTGTTCCTGTAGACAACCCCAGTTCAGGGCCCAGTCCTCCTGTGAGTGGATCACAACCCCATATGACACCCTCTTCTGGCTCCTGTAGGTACCTGCATTCACATTCACACATAAATAAATATAAATTTAAAGTATATTTGTAAATACAAACAGATAATTTATATTTGTAAATTATAAATATTAATAAAATATTTAAAATATTATTTTAAAGAGTTTTGGCTTGATGTTGAGGTTCAGTGATAGAGCACTGACCTAGCATGCCTAATAAGTTAGCTCTTTTATTAAATGTATGACCTATCCAATGTACACACCTTGGTTTTTATTCCTGGCTGGGTGTAGGGCAGACTGAATCCAGGTTCTCACATAGGCTAAGTGTGTGCTTTGTTGTGCACCCCCACTGCAGCCCATACACACCTTAATTAAACCAAGCCTGCTAGCAGCGGCTCCCGACCATCTATGCAGCTGAAGACATGGAGTTGGAGTATGTGCAGACACAGGGTTCATGCAGATGAACTATTTGTCAAAAATGCTGAGTCAACAATCTCCGCACTTGGGAGGCTGATGCAGGAGGATTTCTGTAAGTTTGAGACTAGCCTGGACTACATGCCTGTATCAAAACAAACAAGCCAACAAGGGCCTAGAAAGATGGCTCAGTGGTTAAGAGTGCTTACTGCTCTTCCAGAGGACCTGAGTTTGACTCCAAGCACAAACATGGCAGCTCACAGTCCTCTGGAACTCCAGTGCCAGAGGATCTGATTCCCTCTTTGGGCCTCTACAGGCCCCAGGCACACACAGACACATTCAGGCAAAGCACCCATACATGTAAAATAAAAAATAAAGCATTAAAACAACCAAACCCATCTCTACAGTGTCTAGGAAGCATGGATAAGTGTGGTGGAATGTTCTCTGTATGCTGTAAATAAAGGAGCTGTTTTGGCCTATGTAGATCACTGTAGAAGTGGGTGGAGAATCAGAGGACAGGCAGGTAGGAAAAGGGTGGAGTTAGTCTCCATCGGACCCCGAAGAAGAGCCATGTGAGAAATACAGGTGAGCCACGTGCTGGGCAGACAGATTAATAGAAATAGGTTGAACTTAGATGAAAGAGCTAGCTGGTAATGTGCTTGAGACACGGGCCAAACAGTATGAAGTTAATATAAGTGACTGATCCATTTTTTTTTTTTTTTTTTTTTTTTTTTGTGGGATAAAAGCTGCCGCAGGCAAGTTCTGAACTTCTGGCCCAAACGGGCTGGGAAACCTTCTACAACAGATAAGGCAGGTGTGTTTGTCTGTGAGTGATGCACACGTCTGGTCTCCCATTTCCTAAGTTTCTTTCATTTTCCCTTTCTTCTTGGAGTCACCAGGGCCTTGGGCATGCTGGGCAAGTTTTTTTTTTTTCCACTGAGCCATGCCCCCAGCCCCTCAGGTTATTTTATTTTCTCAATCCACTTCTTCTTCCTTCCAACCGTGGGCTCCAGGGATTGAACTTAGCTCCGCAGGCTTTGCAGCAATCGCCTCAACCCTCAGCTCTCATGTATTTTCTAGTCCCCAGTCCTGATGCAAACCTTGAGCCATGTCTTCTCGCAGCAACCCATTCTTTGCCTTGTAGTTCTCCTGTATTTGGCCCCCAGGGGTGTGCTGTTTCATGTCACCCCACTGTGTATTCTAGCAGTGCTGTGTCCCCCGGTGTCCCTCACCATCCCAGATGTCCCTCAGCATTTGGGGCAGCACCTGCTACAAACTGGGCCTTCTCCTTCTATTTTTTTAAGACAATATTTATTTTATGTATCTAAGAGTTTTGCTTGCATATATGTCTGTATATTGTGTACATTCTTTGTGTCCTTGAAAGCCAGAAGAAGGATGTCAAATCCCCTGGACCTGGAGTTACAGATGGTTGTGAGCCACCTTGTGGGTACTGGGAACCGAACTCAGGTCATCCGAAAGAGTAGTCAGTGCACTTAGCCACTGAGCCACCTCTCCCGTGTTGTGTGATATGTTGTTTGTGTTCTGATAAATAAATCTTGCTTGCAGTCAGAGGGCGGGGCTAGCCGCTAGTTAACCATAGAGGTCTGGAGGTCTGTATAGAGGGGAGACAGGAAGTGGTGAGGCTGGGCAGAGAGAGGACCGAGACCTTTGGGGACGGAGGAACAGGAGAGGTAGGAACTGGCAGCTGTTCCCCTGCTTCTCTGGTCTTTCAGGTTTTTACCCTGACATCTGACTCCTGGTTTTTATTGATAAGATTAATTAGCTTTGTGCTTCTCCCCAGGCTTCATCTTTTACATTTCCTTTTTTTTTTTTTTTAAGTTTATTTATTTATTTATTTGCCTGGAACTGGAACTACAGACAGTTGTTAGCTGCCATGTGGATGCTGGGAATCGAACCCGGGTCCTCTGGAAGAGCAGACGGCGCTCTTAACCGCTGAGCCATCTCTCCAGCCCCGTCTTTTACATTTCTTGAGACAAGATGCCACTATGTAGTTGAAGCATGCCTCCAAGCTGCTTTGAACTTGCCTCAGCCTCCTAGGTGCTGGGATTACAGTAGCAGGCCACCATGCCCAGTTTACAAAGTAGGCTTTCAAGAACTGTCTAGGAAATAGCTAGGAGAACATGTCCCCTCCAGCCTCAGGCCTTGCTTGCACTTCAGTGACTCACCGTCAGGTGCCTTCACCTGCTGGGCTAGTCAACACGCAGCTGTGACCAAGGGGGTGTGGGGCCTTGCTAGAGGGAGGAATCAATATCCTAGAAAGAAGAATGGAAGACCCAAAACTCATACAGTGACATAACCCCTTCCTTCCCACAACACCCCATGGAAGCTTTCCATGGGCTACATACAGAGGTCCTGTCTAACAAAACCAAAGGTAGAACCATATCATGTCAAGAACCAGCCATAGGACAAGAGTTAGAAAGGCTATCTGCTGCTGGGTGGCCCTGGAGAAGTAAACTAAAAATAAATTGGAGGGAGATAGGCATGAATCTGTAATTACAGATGAGGCAGGGGGATCATCGAGTCAAGGCCTGTCTGGGCTACAGATTTGCATTCAAGGCCAGCCTGTGCTATGGTGCATGACTTTACTCTTAGTATTTGGGAGGCAGAGGCAGGCAGATCCCTGGATATTTGAGGCCAACCTGGTCTACATAGTGAGTTCCAGGCCAGCCTGGTCTACATAGTGAGTTCCAGGCCAGCCAGGGCTACATAGTAAGCCCCTGTCTTAAAAAATAAAAATGATTAAAATAAAATGTAAAAATGTCTAGGGTATGTATAACTTTGTAAGCATGTGTGAGGAAGCAGCATGTATGGGAAGAGCCATCTACATGTTACTAGGGAAAGTTTTCCTTGGTATGGTGGTACGTACGTGTCATCTCAATTCCTGTGAGGCTAAGGCAGGCAGAATAAGAGTTCTGTGATAGCCTGAGCTGCATAAAGAGATCCTGTCTGATAAAATCAAAGCCAGAACACATCAAAACAACGCGCCCCCCCCCATATGTGGGCATGGTGGTTCATGCCTGTAATCCTAGTACTCAGGGTGCTGAGGCAGGAGGATTACCATGATTTTGAGGTCATCCTGGACTCCAGTAGGAGGGCCTCACTTAAACAAAAATGACCCATAACTCCCCAGGGTCTGATGTTAGAAGTTACAAATCCTATTAATACCAAGTGAGGAAAGAATTATGAGCTCTTCTCCCAATAAGCTGATTCAGATCAATGTTATGGGCCACTCTGCCTAATACCAGAGAATACATACCTTGCCCTTTGCTAGCAGGGTGTCTGCGTTTCTAACCATGGCAGACCCTGGACTGAGCTGGGAAGCCCTAGGCAGGCTCTGCAGAGGGGTCTAGGCAAGGCACTCATCCTTGGGCAAACACCCCGTGGGAACATATACCGCATACTTCGGTTCACCGCGATGTGAAGTGGGTACCCCAGATCCTGAACTTCCTCCACTGGGGTCAACCAGCATAACGAGACTGCCAGAGGTGAGGGAGAAAGATGGGGCGTCCTGAGTCTGTTGGCAAATGGGGACAGAAAGCTGAGAAGAAGGGTTGATGAAGGAAGAGAAAGTTGGAAAAGAAAATATTGAGCGGTGGTGCATGCCTGCCATCCCAGAGCTTGGCCACGGCATCTAAGGATCGAGAGTCCAAGACTTGACACATAATGAGTTCGAGACCATTCTGGGTCACATGAGACCCTGTCGTAGCAAAACAGAAAAGACAGAATGTCTTTTAAAAAGGAGGTTGAACCTATCTATCTATCTTGGTGTGGACCAGGATTCTGACCATGCTCCCCACAACCACCACCCACCTCTCTGCCTGGCCTTTGACTCTCCATAAGTTAGAGATGCTCCAGGCTGGAGTGCCAGGCCCAAGACTGCCTAGAGAGCTGCCTTTGCCATTGGAGTGTGAACTGGGAAACAGATCCACTCTGCAGAGTGGCCCGGTTAGCCACCCTCTGCTGTCAGCCCTGGGGAAGGCAGAGGCTTCAGGGTCCCCCGTTCTGGGTTTGGTTGTGGGTGTGGCCATTGTTTCTTTAAGGGGATCATCTCATGCCCTGGTTTGAAGTTGACAACACGTGCTGAGTCTCAGCCACACCTGGGCACCCACACACATAACTCTACCACCTCCACTGTTCCACACCCTAGGCATTCCTTCGTGCCTGACCTTCCTACGACTGTCTCCTCGCTCAGCCTCACCATTGGCATTAAAACTTAAATATCTTCACCCAACTGTCCCCCACCCACTGTCTCTTGTTTGCCTCCCTCTAAATTATCCCCCAGGTAGACACACTGGGGGAAGGTCCACCAGCTACTGCTTCCCCTCCCTTCAAATGCCAGACTTCAACCCCAGGCCAGGCTCCAAAGTGCTAGGGCAAAGCTTGGGACTTCAGGTCAGGGCATCGGAGGCCCCAGGGAAGGAAGGCAGGAAGAAAAAGATCCTGGCCCCCAGCCCGTATGTTTGAGACAGCTTCTGCTGTACCAGGTCCTGGAGCCTCTCCCTAGGGCTGCTTTAACCGGCTTTTCAGGTAGCACTGCGTCCCCTCCCAGCTCATGACAGTGGCCCCCTGCCCTTGCCCGTGGGCTGGGAGGAAAGCAGCCTGCATTCTGTCATGAACATGTGATCCTGGCTCCAAAGTCTGCAGCCCTCCCCAAAAGACCCCATGCTGCTTTGGGGACCTGGGTACCCATTCCCTCCAGCATCCTGTGAGGTGAGCTGAGGCTTGGACTATCCCCTTGGCTTCTAATCCATCCATATGTTTTATCTATGAATACTTACTGAGCCCAAGTTGGAGCTATAGCAGTATCCAGCACAAAGGGCCTGTTTGCTGGAAGCGTACAATCCAGAAGGCGAGACACGCTATTGAAAACTAAATGCAATGTAAGATTGTGATAAGTACTATAGGAACAGCAGGATGACGTCACAGAGCATAATTGTCATACCTGTAATACTACACTATGCTTGGGGCTTTCTGTGGTGCCAGACATTGGAACCGGGTGGAGGATGAGTGGACCCAAGGTGGTGGTCCAGCTTCCAGGCAGGTGCAGAGTCTTCAGGCAGCAATGAGAGGGCATGTGAGGGGCTGGGACCAAGGCCATGTAACTGGAGCAGAGAGAGCAATGGGAGGGGACCCCAAAACAAAATCAGGGAACTCAGCTCCTGGACATACCGCCCCCCCAACTGTGTTCGCTTTTCCAGAATCATCCACTGGGCAAGCTGTATGTTTAGATCTCTAAGAGGGCTGACAGGGTGGTTAGGTATGGAGGGTGGCTGAAGGTGGGTTCAGGAGCAAGGGGGATGGCCCGTGGGGGAGAGATGGAGCTGGGTAAGGCAGAACCCTGTAGTGGGGTGGAGGTCCTGAGCGGTTGAAGAGCAAAGATGCTAAGCTCTCCTCCGTGAGTCATCCTGGCTCCCTCTCCTTCCTTTTCATTGCTCAACCCTAAATGTCTTTGGGGAACACCCCCTGACTGAGAACTAAGTCAGAGCCTCACCGGGCAATTGAGTCATGAGGGTGGGGAAGAGGGAGGATAAATAGCGGCCTCCCTCCCTTGGTTCCTCTCTGCACCCTCCGCCTGCCTTCCCAACAACATGCAGCTTGCACTCAGGTCCTGCTGCCTCCTGCTGTTCCTGGGAGGTTTGCCTGCATGGGCAGCCCATGAGGATCCCATTGAGAAGGCCATAGAAGGGTTCAGCCGAGGGCTGAGCAATGCAGAGAGAGAGGTGGGCAAGGCCCTTGAAGGCATCAATAACGGAATCACTCAGGCTGGAAGGGAAGTACAGAAAGTTTTTGACGGACTTAGCCACATGGGAAGCCAGGCCAGCAGAGATGTGGACCGTGGCTTGGACAAGGTAGCCCATGGCGTCAACAATGGCATCGAGCACGCAGGAAAGCAAACAGAGAAGTTAACCCACGGGGTCAACCACGCCGCTGGACAGGTCGGGAAGGAGACAGACAAAATCATCCACCACGGGGTGCACCACGGGGTCAACCAGGCGGGCAGTGAAGCAGGGAGGTTGGGTCAGGGGGCCCACCATGTTGCGGGACAGGCTGGTAATGAGGCTGGGAGGTTGGGTCAGGGGGCCCACCATGTTGCGGGACAGGCTGGAAATGAGGCAGGGAAGCTGGGTCAGGGATCCCACCATGCCTTTGGTCAGCCTTCCAAGGAAGTAGATAAGTTTGGTCAGGGGGTCCACCATGCCTTTGGTCAGGCTGAGAAGGAGGCAGGGAGATTAGGTCAGGGGGCCCATCATGCCTTAGGTCAGGCTGGAAATGAGGCAGGAAGGCTGGGTCAGGGGGCCCACCACACTTTGGATCAGGCTGCGAAGGAGGCTGAAAAAGTTGGTCATAGTATTCACAATGCCTTCGGTCAGGCTGGGAGAGAAGGAGGAAGAGTGATACAAGGAGCCAATCAGGGACTCAGCCATGCTGCGAAAGAGGCACAGCAGTTCGGCCACGGTCATGGTCATGGTTATTATGCCGCAGGGCAGCCTTGGCAAGCGGGGGATAAAGTCATGCAGCCTGGAGTCAGCCAGGCTGGGGAGGAGATGGAGAAAATAGGCCAGGGTGTCCATTATACCACTGACCAGGCTGGAAAGCAGACAGAAAAAGTGATTCAAGGAGTCCACACTGGGGTCAACCAGGCCGGGAAGGAGTCAGAGAAGGTTGGCCAAGGGGTCAACTATGCTGCTGGCCAGGCCGGAAGGGAAGCGGAGAAGCTTGGCCAAGGTGTCCACCAGGCTGCTGGCCAGGCCGGAAGCGGAATGGACAGGTTGAAGCAAGATGTTCATAATGGGGTCAACCAAGCCAGCAAGGAGGCCAACCAGCTGCTGAATGTAGGTGAACAGAGGTGGGGAGACGGGGAGGAGGGGTGTGGGAGGGAAGAGGTTAAACCCTTGGGAAACCTTTCTTCCACCTCCATGACTACAGAGCTGGTGGCCAGCTAGTCAAATCTTATTTGCAAAGCTTTACCTGAGACAAGGTGAACGGGACTCGGTCCCATCACTGATATAGATGAGGGACCCTAACTTGTCCCCTCTCCTGGACAGAGGCTGAGCAACCCCAGAGTATGAGGAGGCGCTTTGGAGACAGGCACTGTTGTATTCTGTTCTTGTGATAAGCCTCTGAGCTGGTTAGGATGAAGGTGCTGACACTATGACATTCAGCTAGGGAAACTGAGGCTCAGAGAGGCTAAGGGGACTCTCTCAGGTCACATGACAAGTGCCCAGTGGATAAGATGGTTCATCCTTTGCCTTCCTGATTGGGTGGCCAGGGACCTTCCGGGGAACTCTCTTACCCATATTTTAGAGGAAACAGATGCTGGATTGGAGGTTAGGGAAGCAGCAGCGCAGGCACTGAGGAGCACTGGGGACCAGCAGCAGGATGATTTGCATGGCTCGGATCCCAGTTCTCCATACTCCATCAGCAGTCATTGAGATCAGCAGGCTGGGACACCATCCTGAGGATGGGTCCAGGTCACAGAGCCCAGAGTCACATCCGCTGCTTGGTGGCAGCCATGGACGGCAGGGGTGGGCAGCAGGGGTCTAGAGAGAGTTCTGGGTGAAGAACGAGTAGTCCCGGAGTGAGATACCCAAGTAGAGGCTGGGAGAGGGATAAGAGAGTGGAGGGTGGGTGTCAACTGGGGCTCTGCTGAGCAAGAGTGGGGATGAACTGAGTCAAACTTGAGGTCAGAATATGGAGAAAAGTAATTAAAAATCAGGGCTGAGGGTGAATGGTGGCTGTGGTATTTGTGTGGATCTTTCGGAAACATTTCCCTAAACCTGAACCTAAGGAGAGCTTGGGCAAG
Source organism: Sigmodon hispidus (assembly GCA_004025045.1). NCBI lineage: Eukaryota > Metazoa > Chordata > Mammalia > Rodentia > Cricetidae > Sigmodon > Sigmodon hispidus. Next base: position 3,569 of record PVIH01029169.1, on the reverse strand, counting down.
GTGAGACAAGAGGCAGACAGACATCCTTCCTGGAGTTCTGTCCGTCTCTCCCAATCCCTTAGCAGCTGGGGCCCTGGGTTGTCTTTAGGACAGTGAGTGAGGGACCCAGAAGGTCAGCCTGGGCTCCCAGTCCAGACCCAGTCATCTTAGAGGGGCACAGGTTCCTGGGGAAAAGGAAGGAGGGAGACCCTCACGGGTCAAGGGTGGTGGTAATGACCTGGGCTTTGTCTTTAGGGCACTCATCCAGGCGTGCATTCAGGCCAGCACGGAGGGGCCGCAACCACTACAGTAGCATCTGGGGTGAGTCTCTGGGTGTACCATGGGCTTGAAACCAGGAGAGGTTCTTGAGGTTCTCCCAAGGACAGTGATTGATCGACTGGCTCTGTCTTTCAATTCCAGGCTTCGGTCAACAAGCCATTTATCAGCTTCCCAGCTTTGTGGAAGGTGAGTGCCCACAAGGTCTCCACTCTTCCCCCTTTCAGCCTTAAATTACTCTCCTATAGTCTGCTTGCAGTCAGCATCCCTTTGGACAGACTCAGCCTCTGTAGAGACTATCCAACCTGTTCTCCTAGCTCTGGACTTTCGTCACCTATTTGCAGCTTTTGGGTACTTTCCAGTCCCCAAAGAACAAACATAAACTGGCAGAAATCACCTCCAGGGCACCGGGGCATCTGGGAGGCAGGGAGGGTGGGGATGCTGAAACTATCCCTCACGTGCCCATCTGGGCTCTCCATCACCTCTCCTCCCATTCTGGATTATTAGCTACCTCTCGTTCTTACTGGTCCTCCTGTGGATGCCTCTGCTACCCTGCCCTGCTGCTTTGCGTGGGTGAGCTGAGCAGTGGTAATTTGGTTTGGCAGGTAGCTCCCTTCCAGGCTGAGAGTATAAAGGTCCCTGTGGAATTCTAGTCCTTACTCTAGGTCCACAGTCTTACTTTGTCTTAAAAAAAAAAAAAAAAAAAAAAAAAAAAAAAAAAAAAAAAAAAAAAAAAAAAAAAAAAAAAAAAAAAAAAAAAAAAAAAAAAAAAAAAAAAAAAAAAAAAAAAAAGCAAGCAAACAAAAAACCATTTGAAATTGTGTGTGTGTGTGTGTGTGTGTATGTGTGTGTGTGTGTACACTTGTGTCAGATCCATTAGAGTTGGAGTTACAAGTGTTTGTGAGCTGCCTGATGGGGGTGCTGACATTCGAACTCTCTGGTCTTCATGATTGAACAGAAACTGCTTTCTGGGTTTAGGGCCTGGGGCTCAGGGTACATGATGGCCCTAATTCCAAGTGGCAGAAGATTCTCTGAAGTCAAACACATAGGGCTTTTTCTGTAGAGTGCCTCCTCACCCCAGCTCATCCCTGAGAGAGCTGGCTCCCCATTATTCCAAGATAAACAACTCGTCTCCCTATCATTTCTCCAGAGTGGAACAGGAGCCCAGATCCCAGGCCTCTTGGGGTCATGCACCTGCATGTAACTCCTCTCTTCTCTTCCAGAGCATCGCCGCCATCATCCCCTAAACTGATGCCCAGGCAACAGAACGTCCCTGTTGTCACATCAGCTGAAATGGCCTGGAGGAGCTGAGGGTGGAGGAGAGCTTCCTGGGTGTCCTTAGGGGGGCTGCTTTGAGCTTTGTGAATAAACATGAACACACATCCTTCATCATGATTGACTGTGGTCCCTGAGAGGGATGGGTGGAGGGAGATGGGGGGGCACTGTCTCTTGTCACTTGGTGGAAAGTGTGGGAGACTTCAGGCCGATTGGCTTTCGGACAGCAGTTCCCAGAGGCGAGCTCAACACTGGGGAAGGCAGCGGGGAAGGGAAGCAGTCGCTTTTGGGGTGTGTGGTACCCAGGAAGAAACAATGGCACCTTGTGTTCGTTATGCAATAAAGACATGCTGAGTGCTTCCCAGACATGATCTCACGGAATCCTCCGACTGAGGTAAAAGTTCTGTTATTATCCCCAGGTATGAAGGAGTCTCGCAGAGGCTTAGAAGACACATGGACAGTTAGTGCAGGGGAAGAAACAGCCTCTGAGCTGGAAACTCTCCTGTTTGTCTGGAGAGGGTGAGGCAGCAGACTGGGAGAAGTGGAAGGGTTTCTCAAAGAAGGAGAAGATGGAAGCTGAGGTGGGAGGAGCCGCCCAGGGTGCAGGAACCCCTCAGTCACAGAGGGGTAACAAAAGCAGCCAGCAAGTACCAACCACAAGGGCTGCACAAAGTCTTATTTGTCTCACAACCCAGCACAAACATCTATATTATCCCACTGGGTGCACAGAGTCTTAGGGCAGGGATCAACTAGGGTCTTTCACCAGAAGCAATAGGCCTGTATCTGGGCACTACTCCACATGGGATGCTATCTCACATCTTTGTGATCTCCCTGTGGCTTCCCAAATCCCCAAATCCCAACCAGAGCCCTAGGAGAGCTACAGCATCCTGGAAGCTGCCTGTAGGATTTCCTTCTCCAGGGTCAAGCAGGTGAGGGTGTCCTACAGGCGAAGACTGCAGTCTGTTTCCAGTTCCCCAATTCCACCCCAATTCCAACCACTGGGGAAATACACTTTGCTGGGGGAGATCATGGAAAGCCTAGGCTAGGCGGCATCTTAGTCACATTGTTTGACAACAGGGAATGCCTCTCTAAAACACACACACACACACACACACACACACACACACACACACACACACACACTTGAAAAGGACACCCTAGGACACGGAGAAGCCTCCATTTTCACAACAAGGCAATATCCCAGATGCTTCTAATTTACTGCCATTTCCCCTCTTATTCTGTAGCAGATGGTGCACCCCTCTAATCCCAGCACTCTAGAGGCAGAGGCAGCTGGATCTCTGTGAGTTCGAGGCCAGCATGGCCTACAGAGTGAGTTTCAGGACAGCCAGGGAGACTCCATCTTAGTTTTCAAAAAAAGATTATTATCATCTCACAACATCTGAAACATTCTGAAAATGTTTCAGACAAAGTAAAAATGAAATGAAGAAGGGTTTAGGACAGTCGTGATCTCTCCACTCAGAGTCCCCCATTACCACTATGAACTTGCTTGAGCGTGTCCATCCAGTGGCAGAACAACCTTTAAAAAAGCATGTATTTATTTATTGACTTTGTGTGTGGGCATGCGCATGCCACAGTACAAGTGTGGAGATCGGAGGACAACCCCTGGGAGTCTGCTTTCTCTTTCTTCTGTGTAGGCCCTGGAATCATAATCAGGTCCTCAGGCCTGGCTGCAAGCTCCTTCAGGTACCAAGACATCTTGCTTGTTATTTTATTATTATTATTGCTTTTTTTCCAAGCAGGGTTATTCTGTGTAGCCATGCTTGTCCTGGAACTCACTCTGTAGACCGGGCTGGCCTCAAACTCAGAGATCCACCTGCCTCTGCCTCCCAAGTACTGGGATTAAAGGATTATTATTATTGTTTTTATTATTAATATTATTATTTTAATAGGATCTCCCCACTTACACCTCAAACTCTCAGTCCTTGCCAGGTATAGTGGTGCATCCCTACCATCCAGGTATAGTGGTGCATCCCTACCATCCAGGTATAGTGGTGCATCCCTACCATCCAGGTATAGTG
>PVIH01029168.1:0-14098 GCA_004025045.1 Sigmodon hispidus | reverse complement strand
GTTTGGCTTTTTTTCTTGTTTGTTTGTTTAGAGACCACTAGTGAGTGAGTACATCCCCTGCTTATCTCTCTGAGTTTGTGAGACTTCGCTCAGGAGGATATTCTCCAAATCCATCCATTTGCCTGTGAATTTTAGGATATTATTTTTCCTTACTGCTGCGTAGTATTCCATTGTGTAGATGTACCACAGTTTGTTAATCTATTCTTCAGTTGAGGGACATCTAGGTTGTTTCCAGGTTCTTGCTATTACAAATAATGCTGCTATGAACATAGTTGAGCTAATACCTTTGGAGTGTGAATGTGCCTCTTTAGGCTATATACCCAGAAGTGGTATTGCTGGGTCCTTGGGTTAGGGACCTTACACACTATTTGTTAGTTTCAAGTGGACAGTTCTACCAAGCAAAAAAAAAAAAATTACCGGGACCAATTGTATTTTACCATTTATCATATGTCACATTGCAATCATCATCCCTCTTTTCCATTCTTTTTCCCATTCTCTTCCTCCTACCTGCTTTCTTTCTTAGGTTCATCACCAAACATCTCAATCAGAAAGAAATCAAGATATCCAGACCAAATAAAACATAATATGATACAATATGACCAGGCACTTAGCATCACATCAAGACCAGACAAATCAATCCACTAGGAAGGAAAAGCTTTCACAGGCACTAAAAAGAGTCAGAGATAGTCCTACTAACAAAGTATTTTTCATCATTTTTTTATTTTAGTTTATTATTCATCATAAGGAGAAGTTCTTACCTATTAATTAGGTAGGTGTAATTATAATATCAGTTATACTGTGAGTGATTTAAATGACTTATGTAAAAATCCATAGTACTTGTTCATTATCTTCAAGTTTTCCTTGACTCTTTTTCTTTTATATTAATTTAAAAATTTTCTTTTCCTTATATACTACTGCTCCCCCTCACTTACCTTTTTCCTGTTCCTCCCAGTCCTCCCTTATTCTCTGAAAACAAATTAATTTTAAGACATCCTGAAAAGATGTATTGTTAGAATCAGAGGTTAAAACAATAGAGTAAGTAAATTGTGTATCTTTGTAGCTGGGCAAGAAGAAATGGAAAAGAGAAAGACAAGACCTTTCAGAAAGCCAGGGAGTCCAATAAGTAGCTAAGTGAAAGATAGAGAAAAGAAAATTCAGACAGCGATGAGAAAGCCAGATAGTAAATTGCAGCATGCTTAGAAAAGAGACAGAAAGAGAAAAGGGTGATTTACACTTTTATTAGCAGCTAAGAAAAAAGTAGCAGAAACTCCCTGAAGACAACTGCAGGATCCTTTACCATAGGCAGTCTGGGAAGGACAAAAGTATATAGAGATTAAGAAATAAGCCCCCGTATTCTGTGTTCTACTTGTTCTTTTCTTCTGTTCTTATCAGTCATATAGGCTTTCAACAGTCTCAAAAAAAGTCCAAATGCTCCAGTCTTAATATTTAAACTGAGAAGTCATTGATAATCAAATCAAATCTACAAAATGAGCTTTTGTATCCAACTTGCATAAAGGAATCTCCCTAAAGGAAAATAAGTAATGTTCAGAAATACACAGATGTTTGAGAAAATTCAAGCATTAATAAGTACTAACATTTTTAAAAAACAAATGTAAAATGTCTTCTTTACATCAACATTGGAGGAAAAGGACATCAGTGTAAAACTCTGGGTTACTGAGGTGGGCACTGAGTACTCAATTGATGTCTAAAACAATATCAGAGACACATGTATTGTAACTTTCTGGAAAATCTATGAAAATTTTGCTTTGACAGCTCTTATTCTTCAGAAATACAAAGCACACATCCACCCTCATTGATATGTGAAAAATTTCATTCAGTAAATCATGAACTTAAGCTTTAAAAGTTCCTGATATTTATTGCTCCTAAGATAATTAATCATTTAGGGATATCATCAACAAATTTGAAAAACAGTCATTTTGTGAAACTTATTAAATGTAACTATAAGAACACAAAGGCAATGAAAAACAATTTTGGGGGAGGTGGGATATGAATCTGTATTCTTTGGGTATTCGCATTATTGATATTGTTGAAACATCAAGTAGATTAATTTCCAGTTTTCTGAGAAACCTCTTTGCTGATTTCCAAATTGCCTGTACAAGTTTACATTCCTACCAGAAATGAAGAATTGTTCTCCTTACTCCATATCACTTCCAGCATAGGCTATCATCAATGCGTTTAATCTTGGTCTTTCTGACAGCTATATGTATCTACCAGCAATTTGAAATTCTTTTGAGAACACTCTATTTAGCTCTGTATTCCATTTTAAAATTAGATTATGTGGTTTATTGATCTTTAGTTTCTTATTTCTCTCTATATTTTAGAGGTCTGATGAAGGTTTGGTGAGAATCTTTTCCCATTCTGTGGGTTGCAGTTTTGTCTTATTGACTATGTCCTTTTCCTTAAAAAAAAGCTCAACTGTTTCAGACAGTCCTGTTTTTAAATTTTGTTTCTCTGGGGCGTGGAGAGATGGCTCAGCAGTTAAGAGCACCATCTGCTCTTTCATAGGACCCGGGTTCGATTCCCAGCACTCACATGGCAGCTAACAACTGTCGGTAGTTCCAGTTCCAGGCAAAACACCAAGGCAAATGAATAAGTAAATAAAGTTTAAAAAAAATCTTAAATTTTGTTTTTCTCAGTGTCTGTGCTATTGATGTTATATTTAGAAAGTGATCTCCTGTGTCAATGCACACAAGGCTATTTCCCACTTTCTTTTTTATCAGGTTCAGTGTAAGTGGGCTTAGGTTGGGATCTTTGATTCACTTGGACTTGATTTTTGTGCTGGGTGATAGACATTGATATATTTGTTTTTTTCTTCCTGCCACCAATCAGTTGGTTCAGGTTTGTTTTATAGAAACATTATTTGTAATAGCCCAAACCTAGAAACAACCTAAATGCCCCACAACTAAAGAATGGATTTTTTTAAATGCAGTACATTTACATAATGGAGTACTATTCAGATAAAAATATACTGAAATTTGCAGCCAAATGGATGTAGCTAGAAAAAATTCTTATCATGAATTGTGTAATACAGATTCAGAAAGACAAAGTATGTACACACCCATATGTAAATTTTAGATATAAAGAAAAGGATTATCATGCTAAAATTCACAACTTCTTAGAATTTAGCTAGCAAAATAAACCTAAGGGACATATCAATGAATTCCCCTGGAAAAGGGAATTAGAAAAAAATCTTCAGTGTATATTGTTTCTGTATGTAATAAGGGTAAAGAAAAATAGAAATAGAATTTTAGGGAATAAGGTGGTTGCATTGTGGAAGAACAGAGAAGCAGAACAATGAAAAAGATATTTTGATAGAGGGAACCATTGTGAGGGTTATGGAGAAACCTGGTGCTAGGGAAATACCCAAGAACCCACAAAAAATGGTCCCAGCTATGTGTCCAAGCAATAGTGGAGAAGGTATGTAAAATGACCTTTCCCTATAATGAAATTTATGACCACCCTTATTGTCATTATAGGATCTTCATACAGTAACTGATGGAAGCAGATACAGAGATCCACATTTAAGCACTTAGTTGAGCTCCTAGCCCAGGTGAAGAGAGAGAGGAAAGATTATATGAGCAAAGGGGTCAAGATTATAATGAAGAAACCCACAGAAACAACTGAGTTAAACTATCTTGGATCTCACTGATTCAAAACTATCAGCAGGGAACTTCCATCAGACTGAACTAAGCCCTCTGAATGTGCATGACAGATGAATGATTTTGTGGTCAGTTCATGGGCCTCTGGCAGAGGGAACAGAATTTGCATATAGTTCATGAGCTGGCATTATGAATCCCATTCCGTAGAGAACACTTTGCTCAGCCTTTATACTAGGCAGAGGGTCTACCTCATTTGATATACCAGACTGCATTCACTTACCCTGGGAGTCCTTACCTTCTCTGAGAAATGGAGATGAGGGATGGGGTAAGTAGAAGCTGGGGAGTGACTAGGAAGAGGGGAGAGAGGGGGAACAGTGGTATGTTTTTTTTTTTTAAAAAAAAAAAAACTTTTAAATAAATAAGAAAAAGGAAAAACTATTATTTTATATTTTTATACATATTTTTATTGATATAAAAGAGTTTAAATAAAGTTAGACTACACTAATCATTATACTAATCTTAGAAGCTGTAGGTGGCCAAATAAAAGTCCCTGATCCAGGTTGGGATTCTTCTCTTAATCACCATAAATTGAGGTATATGGTTTAATGAAGTTACCCAAAACAGAGAGTGAGAATTTTATTGTTCTTAGTTGCTATAGTGGTTTGAACAAAAATGTACCTCAAAAGTTCAAGTGTTTGAATATTTGGATTCCAGTTGCTCTCACTGTACATATTGGAGGTGTGGCTTGCTGAGGGTAAGATTTATGATTTCAAAGCTATACACCATATCATTTTTTGTCTTTTATTTTCTATGTGTAGTTTAAGATTTGAGCTTGTACCTGCTGCTGCAGCCAAGATACCTTTTCTACACTCGCATAGAATATAATCTAGAACTACAAGTAAAAATAAAACCTTTCTATGAATTTCTTATCATCATGTTTATCACAAATATTATATGCAAAATTAGGCAGTTTCCAACAAGAAAATTGTGGTGAGATGCTATTTCTATAGACATTACCAACATTTGTAAAAACATGTAGAGAAATCAACTCAGTATTGATAAGAGAGAAAGGACATTCTGATGTTTACATTTACCTGTACTGTAATGTAATATATGACTTTCTGAGGGAAAAATAACAAAAGAACATTCTTAACAAACTGTGAAACGTGTAAGCAGCAATAATAATCTGGATGTAAGATGTGATCTTGTGACTAAGAGTGGCACAGATGTTGTGGTTTATCCAACAGATTTGTAAATTTGATTAAGGCCTGTCCCACAGGAGCCACACATGACTGATGATGGAAATCTGCCCAAGAAACAAATGTTTCCAGTCTAAAGAGCCAACTAGCTTCTGTTATTTTCCTAAATAAAGTAATTGTCAAGCTATTTTGCAAATTTATATCTCAACACATAAATTAATGCATTCTTCAGACTTTATTAGAGATGTTTCCTTTTTCAGTGGATGATGTTAGACAGGAACTCACAAATGTTAAAAGTGGAGAGAATAAATGTTAGCTATGCTCAACCACAAATGGACATCTATATTATATCTCATTTTCCAAAGTTGACGAAACATTACAGAAGACATGACAGAAAGATTCTAAGAATAGAGATTGCTCATCATTCATGCATACTTTTTTGAATTGTCTGTTTATTTCCTTAGCTTATAGACTGAGTTGTTAGATTTCTTGTTGATTAATTTCTTGGCTGTACTTTTATGTTTTTTGTCAATTTTAGATAATAATTACTTGTTGAATATATGAGTACCACTTGTTGTGAAGACTCAGCTACTCCTTCGTTGGAATCTTTTAGAAATGCAACTTGCAATGTTTCAGAAAATCTTGTATTGCTACATAATATGGAATTATATACTATGCTATGCCCTAAGCCTATTCTACCAACCTGTCTGTCATAAATAAGCAAACAAGAAAGTAAAAATCATAATTATTGTATTAAATGTGACCATACTGGTACATGGGAGTAATTCATCCATAGAACTCTCTGAGTCTTGTGCAGTCCTGAACTGAGATTTAAAATTTCACAGTGCGCCAAAATATGCACATTGAATTTGTCCTGCTCAAGATGTAGCACTTTCTACCATTGTCCATAAACAAATGCATTTTTTTTCAACCTATAAGACATTGTGTGACACCTCTTTCCTGCAGATAAGCTGCTTCCACTCCTCTCTGCATGAATTCTTCTGAAATACCCCTTTCATAACAATAGCAATAACACAAAATCAGAGGACAAAATGTTTCCTTTAATATCTTTAGCTATGCTGACTGTACCATGTTGTACCTTAAATGAAGCAGCTTTATTTCTTCAAGCAGAAAGATTTTGTTCATGGCTAATTTCAATATAGGAGGATATTCTAGACAGTGCTGATAGTAATAAAGATCCACATCCTCAATTTTATTGAATTTTAGTGTAAAATCTATCCTTGACCCATGCTAATGAATTGGTCTGGGATTCTTGAAAAAAGCTGGAGATTCCAGAAATCAGGTGCTGAAGAGACTGGTCTGGTCCTTGCAATACAAGTTCATTGTTTCTGCCAATTCTTCTGCCATGAACTAAGCTCTCACAGTCCTAGGATCTGGGTGGAGCAAGCCACCATAGCTGAGCCTCTAATTCTAGCTAAGCCTTATTAGATGAAAGGTGTGGTTAGAAAAAAAAATACAATAAAGACAAATTTGGAATAAGAAAAAAATCTTTAAGAAGTTCACAGTCTGTTTAAAAATATACATTGACTTGGAAGAGAAAAGAAAAAGGGAAAAATAAAGTCCTTATAACAATATATATGCTGCATAAAGATGAAAAATGCATAGTCTTTATACTCTATGTTATGTTGTCTTTAAATTGTTTGACTGCTGAGGAAGGAGAAGGAAGAAATAAGATCTGCTAAGAGACACTTGATTATACATGTTGCTGGATTAATCCAACCTATATATTTTATAAATTCCTTGACTTTAAAATAAAAATATGTAACTTCAAAGAAAAAATTAATTTAATTTCCATAGAAAATGAGAGGATGTAGATTTATTTGGGGTTAAATAAAATAAGGTTTGATTAAGAGAGACCCCCTAAAAAATTCCTAATCAGAATGAATGGCCCAGATGATCCAACATTTCAAAGCACTTCTGTTACAGGTTTTTTTTTTCTGAGTTCTCTATCTAGGACAGCTTCAAGGTGACTGGCTGAGATGACCCAGCTTTACAGAATACTTCACTTAGAACTTGATTCTTTTCTTAAAATTTCGCAAGATTCCCAAAAGATTACCAGCACCCACAATCAGTAAATTGTCTAGAGAACTACATCTACATTCCCTTTAAAATAGATTATAGATTTTTTTCTTCATTTGTAGTGTTGGTTACTAGTTGTTATAAATAATGCTCTGAAAAAAAGCAGTACAAAAAATTAGATTTGGGCTTCCTGCTTTTAGAAGAACTAAAGGAGACATACTCTGTAACTATGCTTACATACAGTGTAAATATTTTTCACTCATACTGATTTAGTAAAATGTTGATTATTCAAGTAGCTAGACAGGAAGGAGAGGTGCAGTAAGCAGACTCAGAGAATTCTGGGAAGTAGAAAAGCAGAGAAGGAGATGCAAGCAGAAAAAGAAGAAAGAAGAAGAGAATGCTGCTCCAAGAGAAGGTACCAAGCCAAATGGCTAAACATAAATAGAAATATAAGTAACTTAAACTATAAGTGTTAGCAAGTAATAATCCTGAGTCGTAGACCAAACTGCTTGTACTTAATTTAAGCAGTTTTGTGATTATTTGGGACTATGTTGGAGTGGCTTGGGGGGGACACAGAATGTCCTGACTACACCTAGAAAAAATTCCTCACTAATCACCAAAACATTTAGTCAAAAACACAGTCTCCCTTGTTCATCTCACACTGTGGCAAAGGGCAATATTTCCTTTCAATGAAGGTGCTCCATATAGGAGCTCTCAAATTCCTGCTAAATAACCATGACAGAGAAGGATAAGAAGTTCTTAGATGAGGCTGTAGTATTGGCTTCAAGAATCTCCCCAGGGGAAAAAAATTGTATAACCAAATTTGTTGATGAATGTGTTCTTTCTATAAAGGTAAAAAGCAGTAGCTTCATGAAAAACCACTCAGCTCTCCTTCACTCCTATTCTTCTGGATATAATTCCAAGTTTAAAACTTTCCTCTCCAGAAAAAAAAAAAAAATGATTAAAGCTCATAATACGTTTGGCCAGGAGGAATGCAGTGCAAACCTCTCCCTTACTTCAATGCTATCTATGATCTATCCCTCCCAAAAGTTAGACTATAAGGAAGAAGTTATCCCAGAGAGACTGCGGGAAGAAGTTATTATGCCACAAGGATGCTCCACTTACTTCCGCCTTGCCCTCTTATCAATACTGACTCAATTTCTCTACATATTTTTACAAATGTTGGTAATGTCTATAGGAATAGCATCTCACCACAATTTTCTCATTGGAAACTGTGGTAGTTTGCATATAATATTTGTGATAAATTTTATGATGATAATAAATTCATAGAAAGGTTTTATTTTTACTTATAGTTCAAAATTATAATCTTTGTGAGCGTAAAGAAGGTATCTTAGCTTCAGCAACAAGAGGAAGCTCAAATCTTAAATAAAAGTCAAAAAATGAAATGGTTCATAGCTTTGAAATCATAAATCTTACCCTCAGCAAGCCACACCTCCAATATGTACAGTGAGAGCAACTGGAACCCAAGTATTCAAACACTTGAACTTCTGAGGTACATTTTTGTTCAAACCACTATAGCAACTAAGAACAATAAAATTCTCCCTCTCTGTTTTGGGTAACTTCATTAAACTACCTCAATTTATGGTGATTAAGAGAGGAATCCCAACCTGGCTCATGGACTTTTATTTGGCAACCTACAGCTTCTCAGATTAGTAAAATTACCAGTATAAGCTAACTCTATTTAAACTCTTTTATATTAATAAAAATATGTATAAAAATATAAAATAATAGTTTCTCCTTTTTCTTATTTATTTAAAATGTTTTATTTTTTAAACTTTCCAGTGTTCCCCCTTTCTCCCCACTTCTTGGTCACTCCCCAGCGTCTACTTACCCCATCCCCCATCTCCATTTCTCAGAGAAGGTAAGGACTCCCAGGGTAAGTTAATGCAGTCTGGTATAAAAAATTGAAATAGCCCCTCTACTTAGCATCAAGGCTTAACAAGGTGTTCTCTACAGAATGGGATTCATAAAGCCAGCTCATGAATCATACATACATTCTGGACCCACTGCCAGAGGCCCATAAACTGCCCACAAGCATTCATCTGTCATGCACATTCAGAGGGCTTAGTTCAGTCTGATGGAAGTTCCCTAATGATAGTTCTGAATAAGGGAGATCCTAGATAGTTTAACTCAGCTGTTTCTGTGAGTTTCCTCATCAAAATCTTGACCCCTTTGCTCATATAATCTGTCCTCTCTCTCTTCACCTTCGTTGGGAGCTCAATGGAGTGCTAATCTGTGTATCTCTGAATCTGCTTCCATCAGTTACTATATGAAGATTCTATTATGACAATTATGGTGGTCATAAATTTAATTATAGGAAAAGGTAATTTTATACACTCTCTTCACTATTGCTTGGACACATAGCTGGAGTCATTTTTGTGAGTTTCTCCATAACCTCACAATGGCTCCATCTATCAAATTATCTTTTTCATTGTTATGCTTCTCTGTCCCTCCACAACTCAATCAACTTATTCCCTCATGTTCTCTTTCCATTTTCCTTTTCCCTTATCCCATATAATGACAATATACACTGAAGTCTTTTTCCTAATTTCCTTTTCCAGGGGAATTCATTGATATCTCTTTTAGGTTTCTATTTGCTACCTAAATTCTAAGAAGTAAATTTTAGCATGGTAATCCTTTTCTTTATGTCTAAAATTTACATATTGGTGTGTACATACTTTGTCTTTCTGAATCTGTATTACTTAACTCATAATAAGAATTTTTCCTAGTTACATCCATTTGACTGCAAATTACAGTATATTTTTTTTTCTGAGTAGTACTCCATTATGTAAATGTACTGCATTAAAAAAACCATTCTTCAGTTAAGGGGCATCTAAGTTGTTTTAGGTTTGGGCTATTACAAATAATGTTTCTATAGAACAAACCTGAACAAACTGAATGGTGGCATGTAGAAAAATCAAATGTATTGATGTCCATATCCTGCACAAAACTCAAGTCCACGTGAATCAAAGGTCTCAACCTAAGCCCACTTACACTGAACCTGATTAAAAAAAAGTGGGAAATAGTCTTGTGTGCATTGACAGAGGAAATCACTTTCTAACTATAACAACAATAGCACAGACACTGAGAGAAACAAAATTTAAAAATGGAATTGTCTGAAACAGTCGAGCTTTTTAAAGGAAAAGGACATAGTCAATAGGACAAAAACAGCAACCCACAGAATGGGAAAAGATTTTCACCAACCCTTCATCAGACCTCTAAAATACAGAGAAATAAAAAAAGTAAAGATCAATAAACCACATAATCTAATTTTAAAATGGATTTCAGAGCTAAATAGAGTATTCTCAAAAGAACTTCAAAGTGCTGATAGATACATATACCTGTCAGAAAGACCAAGATTAAAAGCATTGATGATAGCCTATGCTGGAAGTAATATGGGGTAAGGAGAACACTTCTTCATTTCTGGTGGGAATTTAAACTTGTACAGACAATTTCAAAATTAGCATAGAGGTTTCTCAGAAAATTGGGAATTAATCTACTTGATAATTCAACAATATCAATAATGCAAATACCCAAAGAATACAGATTCATATCCCACCCACCAAAAATACTTTTTCATGGCCTGTGTGTTCTTATAGTTACATTTAATAAGTTTCACAAAATGACTGTTTCTCAAATTTGTTGATCATATCCCCAAATGATTAACTATCTTGGGAGAAATAAATATCAGGAACTTTTAAAGGTTAAGTTCATGTTTTACTGAAAATTTTTTTTCACATATCAATGAGAAAAGGTGTGTGCTTTGTACTTCTGAAGGATAAGGACTGTCCAAGCAAAATTTTCATAGATTTTCCAGAAAGTTATAATACATGTGTCTCTGACATTGTTTTAGAAATCAGTTGAGCACTCAGTGCCCACTGCAGTAACCCAGAGTTTTACACTGATGTCCTTTTCCTCCAATGTTGATGTAAAGAAAACATTTTATATTTGTTTTCTAAAAATGTTAGTCCTTATAAATGCTTGAATTTTTCAAACAGCTGCGTATTTCTGAACATTACTTATTTTCCTTTGGGGAGATTCCTTTATGCAAGTTGGATACAAAAGCTCATTTTGTAGATTTGATTTGATTATCAATGGCTTCTCAGTTTAAATATTAAGACTGGGGCATTTGGCTTTTTTTCTGAGACTGTTGAAAGCCTATATGACTAATGCAAACAGAAGAAATGAACAAGTAGAACACAGAACGGGGAGCCAATTTCTTAATCTCTATGTACTTTTGTCCTTCCCAGACTGCCTATGGTAAAGGATCCTGCAGTTGTCTTCAGGGAGTTTCTGCTATTTTTTTCTTAGCTGCTAAAAAAAGCTTAAATTGCCCTTTCTCTTTCTGTCTCTTTTCTAAGCATGCTCCAATTTACTGTCTGGCTTTCTCATAGCTGTCTGAATTTTCTTTTCCCTATAATTGACTTAGCTACTTATTGGACTCCTTGGCTTACTGAAAGGTCTTGTCTTTCTCTTTTCCATTTCTTCTTGTCCGCTAATCAGCTTACAAGTATCAAATAAATGTGAAACACCCTTATCTGACTTTCAATCCTCTATATAAAATGCAATGTATATAGAATTATAGAGTATAATATTCTCTTTTGAATATGTCTCCAGAAGTGGTATCATTGGAAAATTGATATCCCATAGCAAAGTTTTACAAACAAAACCAAACTCCAACATAAGATACACAGCTATCTTCACACCTAGTTTCCTTTTTGTTTTGTTGTAGTTTTGTAAGATCTACTTCCTCTTGTTCTTTTAAATTTTCATTAATGTATATGTTTATCTGTGCATGTTGAATATACACAGACTTAATTACTAAAATTACAAAATTAAAAGAGGATAAGTGAAATGCTATAATACCATATTTCTGGGCTTTACATTTTCTTAGTTTTGCATTGCTGATTTTATTATACAAATTTATTATACAAATTCTGGACTGAATTGATCAAGTTTAGAAACACTCAGATATATTAGTTGTATTCCATTGATTTTATGTGGAAACTGGAGATAATATACTTAAAATTTCTTTATGGATCTAGATATAACAACCATTGATTAAGAGTACCTAATGCTCTTCACGAGGTCCTGAATTTGATTCTTTGTATTCAAATGGTGAGCCAGCACTATCTTTGACTTCGCTTTCAGGTGTTAACTTATGGACATTAAAGACACCAGATTTGTACAAAATGTTCTTACAAACATACAAATAAAACTTTCACATATATGAAAATATTTTTAAAGTATTTCATATTATGACACAGATAGAGAATAGAGAGGTCAGAGAGACCACAGAGAGGCAGAGACAAGCTGGCCCTCAGCCTCAGCATAAATCATCAAGGAAGAAATGGTTCAGAGGACGCTGCATTAAGTCCTGTAAGTTCTGGGCAGGAGAATGGGAACTATTTGGAGAATGTGTGCCAGAGTTTAATCTTCCATTATTGGGGCTCAGGAGATGGGAGTATGGGAACATCTGTAATTTATACTTATTATGTATTTGAAATGTAAGGATTCTATAGTATTAATTTGTCTGTCCCTGAGGCCAGAGACTAGTAGTGTCAAAACTGTATAGCTGGAAGTTCTTCCCTTTCAATCCTACAGGAGGGTAAGGGTTGGTGGATCAAAAAGTGAGACCAGTGTTAGAAACAGAGGGTCCACTGAAGTGTGGCCAGCCCAAGGCAGAGTATCTCTCTACCCTCAGTGACATAATTTATGTACAGTCCAACATCTCTGTGTGTCTTGAGTAGTAAATGATGTTACTTAATGAGTCTCGTATCCATGTTCTCCTCCTGAATGTCTTTTTTTTTTAACAATAGCCAAGTGCGTATAGTCACTTGTCAGAATATTTGCTCCTTCTCTAAATGACCTGAGTACTTGTGAAGTATGCCACTATTATCTTGCCTTTGAAACCCAGACCAGTGAACTCTGCAGTCAAGATGAATGCAAAGTTTACTTTTGTTAAAATTTCTAGAAGCCTCTCTTCAACACTTCAATTAGGGCAGAGAACACCAGCTGGCAGAGACACTAATCTGTCATCAGGGAGATAGATGTGTGATATGAGAATCCCAGGGGGGTATCTAAAGCCTTGGCAAAATTACTTTTGATGGCACTTAGTTACAGGAATACATTCTTTCTCAATTATCTTCTTTCAAAGGAGGGTGATCTGTCAATCCTCTGTCATGTCACAATGAAATTTGTGTTTATTTTTCCACAGGGGACTCCAAGGAGCCATCATCCACCCCTGTGATTCTCACAAAAAGGCAGGTGAAGCAGAAGACTGAGAGCATGACCACACAGCTGCAGCTGCTTACTAGTGAGATAAACGCCCTGGAAGATCACCTCATTTCTGTGATTGATGCACCCTTGGAATATAGGTATTTACTGTTTCAAATTTTACGGTGACTGTTTTTCACTACAATTTTTCCTTTGATAGAACTATCTATGAAATGAGCTTCTAGATATCCCAGCCTGGGAGGGAGAGTTCAGCTCCCATTGTTGCTGGTTCCACTTCCGGGGCCCAGCGCTGGCTGCAGAATCCCAGCGCTCTCTGGGGCAGGGGCAGGTGGACGCTATCCCTGACCACTTCCACGGCTCCTGCTGAGGGAAACCCCAACACGACCTCGAACTGAGCGAACCAACTGCTGGGGTCTCCTAGGGGCGGATTCGGACCCCGCCCAGAGGTCAGGAGGGGGCTAGAGGCCTCAGTGCCTTCATCCCAGCCTGGGAGGGAGAGTTGAGCTCCCATTGTTGCTGGTTCCACTTCCGGGGCCCAGCGCTGGCTGCAGAATCCCAGCGCTCTCTGGGGCAGGGGCAGGTGGACGCTGTCCCTGACCACTTCCACGGCTCCTGCTGAGGGAAACCCCGCCACGACCTCGAACTGAGCGATCCAACTGCTGGGGTCTCCTAGGGGCGGACTCGGACCCCGCCCAGAGGTCAGGTGGGGGCTAGAGGCCTCAGTGCCTTTATCCCAGCCTGGGAGGGAGAGTTGAGCTCCCATTGTTGCTGGTTCCACTTCTGGGACCCAGCGCTGGCTGCAGAATCCCAGCGCTCTCTGGGGCAGGGGCAGGTGGACTCTGTCCCTGACCACTTCCACGGCTCCTGCTGAGGGAAACCCCGCCACGACCTCGAACTGAGCGAACCAACTGTAGGGGTCTCTGAAAGACAGAATCAGACCCTGACCAGAAAGGTGACAGGAGGCATACAAACCCGAGGGCC
>PVIH01029167.1:0-14100 GCA_004025045.1 Sigmodon hispidus | reverse complement strand
TTTTTTTTTTTTTTTTTTTTTTAAAGATTTATTTATTTATTATGCATACAGTTTTGCAGAAGAGGGCACCAGACCTCATCATAGATGGTTGTGAGCCACCATGTGGTTTTGCTGGGAATTGAACTCAGGTCCTCTGGAAGAACAGCACTGGAAGTCAGTGCTCTTAACCTCTGAGCCATCTCTCCAGCCCCCTTTTGCCTATTTCTAGTTGTGGTTTTGATTGCCCTGTAGTTTGTCAGTATCTGATAGAATACTTTTGCTGGTAACTTTCTGCTTCTGATCGCTTATGTTCTCCTCTCCCTCCCTGCCTCCTTTCTCTCTCTCATCTCTCTGTCTTCTCTTCTCCCTTTCCCTGCCCCTTGTCTTGGTCTCATATAGCCTAAGCTTGGCTTCAAACTTCTGATCCTCCTTTCTCTAACTGCCAAGTACCAGGATTATAGCTATGTGCCACAACACGGAGCTCTGTGGTACTCTTTGTGACATTCATGTTGTTGCTGTGGCTTTCTGTTTATGTTTGTCAGGTATACCTTAAAGTTTCTTTAATTTTCGATAGCACCACCCCTTACCCCATCAGTTTTGAGGGAGATTCTCACTATACATCCCATGTCAGCTTTGGATTCACTATGTAGCCCATGATGGCCTTAAACTTGTGATAGTCTTCTGAACTTCATCTTGTCAGGTACCAGGATCACAAGCCACTACACCCATCTTAATTTTTATATGAATTTATTTATTTGTTTTACATCCTGTCTCCAGTTTCTCCTTCTTCCTCTCCCCCCAGTTCATCCCCTCTGACCCACTTTTGTTCCCACCCCAACCCACTCTTCCTTAAGAAGACAGTTCTCCATAAGTATCAACAAATCATGGCATAGCAAGTTGCAGTAAGACTAAGCACCTCCT
The DNA here is from genome assembly GCA_004025045.1 of Sigmodon hispidus. Taxonomy (NCBI): domain Eukaryota; kingdom Metazoa; phylum Chordata; class Mammalia; order Rodentia; family Cricetidae; genus Sigmodon; species Sigmodon hispidus. The sequence continues at coordinate 13,200 of PVIH01029167.1, read as the reverse complement.
TGTGCACTGGGCAAGGCAACCTGGGATGAGAAGTAGGGTCTCAAAAGACTGTAAAAGAATCAATGACGTGGGAGAAGGAGATGGAGGGGGAACTGTGATTGGTATGTAAGATTAAAAAAAAAAACTCTTAAATAAAAATATTTAAAAAAAATAAAAACTCAAGAGATAGCACCTGTTCCCACTGTTAGGAGTCCCATAAGAAGACCATGCTACACAACTGTTACATATATGCAGGGTGCCTAGATCAGTCCCAAGCAGGCACCCTGGTTGTTCAGTTTTTGTGAACCCTTATGAGCCCAGGTTAGTTGATTCTGTGGGTTTCCTTGTGCTGTCCTTGACCCCTCTGCCTCCTACAATCCTTTCTCTTGTCTTCTGCAGGATTCCCCAAGCTCCACCTAATGTCTGCCTGTGAGTCTTTGCATCTGTTTCCATCAGTTGCTGGATGAAGCCTCTCTGATGACAATTGGACTAGGTACCAATCTCATCACAGGAGGTGGCCAGTTCAGGATACTTATCCCCTATTACTAGGGGTCTAACCTGGGGTCATCCTTGTAGATTCCTGGGAGGTGCCCTTGCACCAGGTTTTTCCCTGACACTGAAATGCCCCCCCTTCCCAGTAGTCTTTTTCAGTCATCTCCCCCTTCCGCCTTCCGATTGCTCCTTGTTCCCAACTGCACCCGCTCTCAGTCCACTCACAATATCTCTTCTATTTCCCCTCCCAGGGAGATCTGGTATCTCCCTGATCTTGTTATCCTTGATATCATCTTGGTATCCTTGTTACCTAGTCTCTCTAGGTCTGTAGATTGTAGCATAGTTACTCTTTATTTTATAGCTAATATCCACTTTTGAGTAAGTACATACCATGTTTGTTTTTCTGGGTCTGGGTTACCTCACTGAGGATGATTTTTTTTTCTAGTTCCATTGATTTGCCTTCAAATTTCCTGATGTCATTGTTTTTAACTGCTGGGTAATACTCCATTTTCTTTCTGGGTAATACCACATTTTCTTTATCCATTCTTCTCTTGAAGGACATCTAGGTTGGTTCCAGGTTCTGGCTATTATGAGTAAAACTGCTGCTGTGAACATAGTTAGCAAGTATCCTTGTGCGATGATTGAGCATCCTTTGTGATGTAGCTGGGTCTTGTGGTAGACTGATTTCCAATTTTCTGAGAAACCGCCATACTGCATTCCAAAGTGGCTGTACAAGTTTGCACTCCCACCAACAATGGAGGAGTGTTCCCTTTGCTCTATATCCTCTCCAGCATAGGCTGTCACTTGTGCTTTTGATCTTAGCCATTCTGACAGGTGTAAGGTGGAATCTGAGTTGTTTTGATTTGCATTTTCCCTGATGGCTGAGTATCTTAAGTGTTTCTCTGACATTCTTCTGTTGGGAATTCTCTCTTTAGAGCTATACTTCATTTTTAAATTTGATTATTTGATTTGTTGATATCTAGTTTTTTAAATATATTTTAGAAATCAGCCCTCTGTTAGTTATGGGATTGAAGATTTTTTCCCATTCTCTAGGCTGTCATTTTGTCCTACTGCAGTGTCCTTTGCTTTACAGAAGCTTCTCAGTTTCAGGTGGTCCCATTGTTACTCTCAGTGTCTGTGCTACTGGTGTTATATTTAGAAAGTGATCTCCTGTGCCAATGTGTTCGAGGTTACGTTCCACTTTCTCTTCTATAAGATTCAGTGTAACTGGATTTTTGTTGGTTTTTGTTCCACTTGGACTTGAGTTTTGCACCCAGGTTAATTTAGAGCATTTTATTTTTAAATATATATTTAATGTTTTATAACTCAAGTGGTAGTGGTGCACACCTTTAATCCCAGCACTCAGAAAGCAAAAGCAGGCAAATCTCTTGAGTTTGATGCCAGCCTGATCTACTGAGTGAGTTCCAGGACTTACAGGGCTGCACAGAGAAACCCCTATCTCAAAAAAATCCAAAATACTTATTTTATGTGACTGTAGATGTGCTTGAGTGTGTATATGTACTCCATGTGCATGTGGTACATGGAAAGGCTAGAAAATGGCCCTGGAACTGGAATTATGGGTGGTTATAAGCCACCAAATGTGGATGCTGAGAATTGAACCCAGATCCTTTGCAAGAACACCAAGTCCCATTAACCAGTGAACCATCTTTCCAGCACCTTCAATCTTCTTGGTTGGTTTTAGCTATAACTTTTTTAAGGGTTGACCCAGAGCTTTGTACATGCTAGATAAGCACTCTGCTTCTAAGCCACCTATCCACCCCCCCCTTTTTTAAGATTTTGAGATAGGGTCTCTATTAGTTATTTTTCTATTACTATGATAATATGCCATAACTAAGGCAACTCCAAAAGGAAAGTATTGGGAAGCTGAAGAGATAGCTCAAAAGTTAAGAGCACTGGCTACTACTCTGGAAGACCCAGGTTCAATTCCCAGCTCACAACTGTCTGTAACTTCAGTTCCAGGGGATCTGACACTCTCACACAGACATAAACCCAAGGAGAACACCAATGGACATAAAAAATAAAAGGGAATCATCAAAGAATTTTAATTAGAAAAAGAAACTTTGGGTACTTACAGTTTCAGAGTGTTTGAATCCATAGCTATCGTGATGGCAGGCAGGCTTGGTACTGAAGCAGTAAATGAGAGCTCACATCTTGGTTTTGGTTTGTTTGTTTTTGAGACAGTCTCTTTATGTAGCTCTGACTAGCCTAGAATTTACTATCAAGACCAGGCTAGCCCCAGACTCACTGAGATGTACCGCCTCTGCCTCTCAAGTGCTGGAATTAAAGGCATACACTACTACACTCAGCTTAATTTATGCATTTTTAAAGTTTTTTTTTAATTTTACAAATATGTGTCTCTGTGTATATGTATGTGAACCACGTGCATGCCTGGTGTCCAAGGAAGCCAGAAGACAATATTGGAGTCCCTAGAACTGAAATTTCAGACAGGTGTAAACTACCACTTGAAACAGAGAACTGGGGCTGGAGAGATGGCTCAGCGGTTAAGAGCACCGTCTGCTCTTCCAGAGGACCCGGGTTCAATTCCCAGCACCCACATGGCAGCTAACAACTGTCTGTAGTTCCAGTTCCAGGCAAATAAATAAAATAAATAAATGAGGGGCTGGAGAGATGGCTCAGTGGTTAAGAGTACCATCTGCTCTTCCAGAGGACCTGGGTTCGATTCCCAGCACCCACATGGCAGCTAACAACTGTCTGTAGTTCCAGTTCCAGGCAAATAAATAAATAAATAAATAAATAAATAAAATTTTAAAAAAGAAAAAAAAATAAATAAATGAAGTTTAAAAAAAAAAAAAAAAAAAAAGAAACAGAGAACTGAATCCCAAGTTTTCTATAAGAACAAGTGTTCTTAAGCACCGAGCCATCTCTGTAGCCCCAATATTTATGCATTTTTAGGTACTTGACAGAGAATTTCTTTTTGTTGTTTTGATACAGGGTTTTGCTATATATTTTAGGCTAGATGGCCTTTAATTCACTGTGTAGCCCAGGCTAACCTCAAACTCAAAGCAGTCAATCATGTTTTAGCCTCCTGAGTGTTGTGATTACAGATACATGCCAACATGCATGGTAGTTCCTAAACTTTGATTTTTAAATAAATAGAAATACACTTTTGTAGTCAGAAGTTTCTGTCCTACCAGAAACTCTCAAATACCTAGTAGCTGCTTCCCAAATAATTGACTCAGAGGCTTAATATTATAGTAACTGCTGAGCCAGTAGCTAAATCATACTACTATCTAGCTCTTATACTTAAATTAGCCCATAATTCTTATCTATTTTTAACCATGTGGCTTGGTACCTTTGCTCAGTAACATTCTCATTTTGCTTCCTCTGAGTCTGGTTGATGACTGCTTCTCTCTGCCTTTTCTGTTCCCAGATTTCTCCTAGTCTGGTTGCCTCACCTCTACTTCCTGCCTAGCTACTGACCAATCAGCATTTTATTAAACCAACAGGAGTAACAAATCTTTACAGTGTACAAGGACATCATCGCACACACTTTAATGATAAATGTAGTATAATATGCCTAACTTGGTGGTACATGCCTTTAATCCCAGCACTTAGGAGATAGAAGCAGGCAGCCTCTGTGAGTTTGAGGCCAGCCAAGTGTATATAGCAAGTTCCAAACTAGCCAGAGCCACAGCCTTGGTTGTTCTCACTATGCAGACCAGGCAGGCTTCAAACTCATTGATCTGCCTGCCTCTGCCTTCCAAGTACACCTGGCCTAAAATGGTCTTAAGTTTTTGTTTGTTTTTAATTTTTGAGATTTTTATGTGTGTGGATGTTTTGTCTGCATGTAACCATGTGTATGCAGTGTTTGTAAAAGCCAAAAGGGCTAGATTCCCTGCGACTGAAATTACAACAATTGTGAGCTGTCATGTGGGTGCTGGGAATCGAACCTGGGCCTTCTGGAAGAACAGTCAATGCTCTTAATCACTGAACCATCTTCCCAGCCCCTTGGCGATCCATTTCTTTACTTCAAAAAATTTCTGTCATACTTGTTGTCTACTTCTAAGAATCTTCACCTGATCTTTTTACTCTTTTTTGTTTTTTGTTTGTTTGTTTGTTTGTTTTGGTATTTGTATATCTGGTCTCCAAAGCTTGGCCTCCAGGTCTTTTTATGTTTTTACTGAAATTATCATTTAACCTTAAATTATATTTTAGGTAGTTTCTTAATTTGGTAAGCAGTACAACCTTCATCTCAGTTAGAAAATACATTTTTTAAAAATATTTATTTATTATGTATACAGTATACAGAAGAGGGAACCAGATGTCATTATAGATGGTTGTGAGCCACCATGTGGGTGCTGGGAATTGAACCCAGGTCCTCTGAAAGAACAATCAGTGCTCTTAACCTCTGAGCCGTCTCTCCAGCCCAATAAAATGTTTTACTATTTTAGCAAGACCACACTGGCAACTGTTGAGGGGGGCACAGAAATGTGGCAAGGACTAGATAGGAAGCAGCAGTCTGAGTGGTTCAGATAGGGTCACAGGATGGATGAACAATGAGTTGGCATTGAGATGTGTTTTATGGCCAGAGGAAATGCTGAAAGAAGACTCCAGACTCAAACAGTATGCAAGAACAAAGAGTATTTATTATACCAGCATGCATATGGGGCTGCTCACCTGTACAAAATGGCAACCACCCGGAGAGGGACATGTAAGCTCCTTTTAAGCACAGCTAAGGGGAGTTTCAGGGGAAGTTTCCTAATTGGTTAAGCAAACAGCAGTTACATTACTCTGTTTCTAACTGGCTGAGGTTTAGCCTTATTGTTTGTGGATACATCTGCACAAGCTTGGACGTGACTCGAAACGGGGCTGCTGCCTTTGTCCCTGAGATACTGTGAGGCTGACTTAGGCCCTGTGTGTTTGTTCTTTCCCTCGACCCTGAATGTAAGGGCATTGTAGATAAATGACCCTGTGTTGGAAAAGACACAGGTTTGCCCTTCTCAGAGAACTGGAGCCTAGAGTCAGTTGTGAAAGTGGAGGAGTTTAACTCCTACCTTCAGTGTTTTATATATATAAACCACAGGGCTTGCCAATGGTTTGGACTTTGGGACTGAGGGAATGGAAAGGGGCAGGGATGGCTCAAGGTTTCTGGCAATTGAACAGACGAAACAAAGGGGACTAGCTATGCTAGGAGTGAGTGGATCTTTACCTCTCCTTCAGACCCCTTAGTTTTGGAGTACCCTCAAAGATACTCATACAGAGGCAGTAGCATCTAGATGTGACCTTCACCTCAGTCATGAAAATGCTGCTTAGGGGTGCCATTGACCTGAAAATGGCAGTGACTTAAACAAATAGAAGTTGATTTGTTTCAAATTGTTTCCCATAATTACATGTTTCATATATTTGATGTCAGTTGATATCTACTAAAATTCTTGAGGCTGGCAGCTCATGGAATTCTAGAATTCAAGAAACTGAAGTATAAGGATCATCATGAGCTCAAGGCCAGGCTGAGCTATAGAATTAAATTCCAGGTTAGCCTGGGTTAGAGTGAGACCTTGTCTCAAAACAAAATTTCAGACTTAAAGTTAGGCTGGGATAGTAGGTGCCTGGTGGAGTGCCCTTCGTATAACGAGACCTTAGGCTCTGGCTCTAGAACATGAACACACACAAATGATTCATGGTTCAGCACTAAGAGTGTCTGCTGAGGTGAGATGGTTCATCCAGTAAAGGCACTTGCCACCAAGCCTGTCAACCCGAGTTCAGTTCCCAAAATCTGCATGGTAAGGAGTGAGAAAACTGACTCCCATAGGTTATCCTCTATCTTCCATACATGCACTGTGGTACATACATATACACATACAACAAATAGACATAACATTTTTTTTTGTTTTGGAGACAGGGTTTTTCTGTGTAGTCCTGGCTGTCCTGGAACTCACTCTTGTAGACCAGGCTGGTCTCAAAATCAGAAATTTGTCAGCCTCTGCCTCCTGAGTGGAGGGATTTAAGGTACACACCACCACATCCAGCAATAAATGTAATTTTTTAAATTGAAGAATAAGGCTAGAGAGATGACTAACTGGTTAATAGCAACATATTGCTCTTCCAGAGGCTGCAAGTTTGGGTCCTTGCTCTTTTGTCAGATGGCCATGCGTTTCTCCACTTCACATGCACATTTCCCAACACAAGCACACACACACACACACACACACACACATATATATATATATACACACACAATTCAAAAGAAAACAAATCCTTTAAAAAAATACTTGCTGGGGCTGGAGACATGGCTCAGCGGTTAAGAGCACCGTCTGCTCTTCCAGAGGACCCGGGTTCGATTCCCAGCACCCACATGGCAGCTAACAACTGTCTGTAGTTCCAGTTCCAGGCAAACACCAAGGCAAATAAATAAATAAATAATAAATAAATAAAGTTTAAAAAAAAGTTTCTACTGATTTAAAAAAAAAAATACTTGTTGTTTTTTGAAGGGATCTGAGTTCAGTTCACAGCACCCACATATGGTAGCTTATCACCTCCTTCCCTAGAGGAATCTAAGGCTTCTGACGGTGCAGGCATTGACACCCATGCGCATATACTTCCATAAAGACACATACTCATACCCATAATTAAAAGTAAAAGAAAATCTTGCTGGGTGGGAGCCATGGCTCAGCAGTTAAGAGCACTGGCTGCTCTTCCAGAGGACCCGGGTTCAATTCCCAGTACTCACACAGCAGCTTACATCTGTCTGTAGTTCCAGTCCCAGGAGATCCGATGTCCTCTTCTGGCCTCCCTGAGCATCAGGCATGCATATGGTACACAGAACATGCAGGCAAAAACCATACACATTAAAAAATAATAGTCAATGTTAAAAAAAGGATTCTTGAACTTACTCTCAGGTGGCCATTGCTGCTGCAGCCACATGGTATCTAAGTGAGAAGAGAGATGAGATCTTAGGGGAAGGGGGGATAACGGGATACATGTGACATGAAAGCAGAAGGAGACCAGCAAAAGGAGGGCGGTGGGGATGGCAGTGAGGAAGGGGATGAATAAGACCAAAGTCTTCTGATACGTGTCTATGGAAATGTCATAATGAAGCCCATTACTCCGTATGCTGACTTCAAAAACTTAATTTTAGAAAGAAAAGGAAACTATAGTGAACAGAGCTAAACCAAAAGAATGCAAGGGGGAAATAAAGATAGAGAAGGAAGAAATCTCTGCTGATGAAATCACTCCTGATGACCAGGAATGGCTAAGGTCAAGCATAGAATGGTTTCCTTTGTCGAACGAACACAATATACCTTTCCATAAACATTTTCTAAAATATGTCTGGGCCCTGGGGCAAGGTAAATGAGGCTATGATGCCTCCCAAGTGCTGGGACTAAAGGCATGTGCCACCAGACCCTCAAGTATTTTTTAATAAGATAGAGTCTTATATAGGCCAGGCACTGGCCTTGAACTCTCCTTTCTACCTCCACCTCCACAGTAACAGATTATAGGCCTGAACTACCAGGCTCAGTGGATATTACTATTTCTTAAGGTTAATTTCTTTAAAAAAAAAAAAAAAAAACCTTCTTATTTATTTATTTGCCTTGATGTTTGACTGGAACTACAGACAGTTGTGAGCTGCCATGTGGATGCTGGGAATCCAACCCAGGTCCTCTGGAAGAGCAATCAGTGCTCTTAACTGCTGAGCCATCTCTCCAGCCCCCAAGGTTAATTTCTTGCTTCAGTGTCTTATAATAAATATTGCTTAAATCATTAAAATATTAAAGGCTTCCTGCCATTTTGTGAAACATTTTCCATGTAAGAGCTGTTCATAGCTGACTTTTTAAACACTATTTGTATTATTAACATGATACAGGAAAGAGGGAACAGACATCGTTTGTTATCCTGCATGTAGCTAGGCTTTAGCAAAGGAATCTGGTCCTGTGACCTGGGTCCACATCCCTGTTCTTATAGTGCTTCACTCTGTGTGCTCAGGCCCATTGCTGGAAGACTGGGACATAATTAGCCCCAAAGATGTCATTGGATCTGATGTGCTCCTGGCTGAGAAGCGTTCCTCACTAACGACAGCTGCCTTGCCTTTTACACAATCCATCCTCTCTCAGGTGATTTCAGGAGACTGGGGGGCCCCAGCCATGGTTGGAGGGAAGGGTTTATCTGGAACTCCCATTCCAGAGCTTGCTAGTTGTTCTCTGCCCTGTCCTGCACAGGGACCTGCAGCTTCTTTTCCTCCTTCCTTCCCAGGTGGGCCGTACATTGTCTAAGGTCCAGCAGGTGCTGAGCTGGTCATATGGGGAAGATGTGAAGCCTTTCAAGCCACCTCTGAGTGATGCTGAGTTCCACACATACCTGAATCATGAAGGACAGCTCTCCCGGCCTGAGGAGTTGCGCTTGCGGATCTATCATGGCGGTGTGGAGCCTTCACTTCGAAAAGTGAGCCCCCTCAGTCACTCACTGCACCCGTCACTTGTTGGTCACTGGTAGCTCATGAGATACAGTCAGTGGAGGACACTGTCACAGATAGGGTAGAGAGATTCCAAGGAAGAAGGTTCTATTTCAGGTAGGTCAGTGGCAGGCAGGCAGACTATTACAAGACAAGAGGCAGGGAGGGTGGTGACTAATTGATATGGGCATGGCAGCTCACAGCTTAAAGCCCAACCTCATCTCCTTTTGTGTCTGGCCAGGTAGTATGGCGGTACCTCCTGAATGTGTACCCAGATGGGCTGACAGGCCGTGAGCGGATGGACTACATGAAACGTAAGAGCCGAGAGTATGAGCAGCTCAAAAGCGAGTGGGCCCAGCGAGTCAACCCTGAGGACCTGGAATTCATCCGCAGCACAGTCCTCAAAGATGTGCTTCGCACAGACCGAGCTCATCCCTACTACGCAGGGCCTGAGGATGGCCCACACTTACGGGCCCTCCATGACTTGCTCACTACCTATGCTGTTACCCATCCACAAGTATCTTACTGCCAGGGCATGAGTGACCTGGCATCACCCATCCTTGCTGTCATGGACCATGAGGGCCATGCCTTTGTATGTTTTTGTGGCATCATGAAGCGCCTGGCTGCCAACTTCCATCCTGATGGTCGTGCCATGGCCACCAAGTTTGCCCACCTGAAGCTGCTGTTGAGACATGCTGACCCAGACTTCTACCAGTACCTGCAAGAAGCAGGCGCTGATGACCTCTTTTTCTGTTACCGCTGGCTGCTGCTGGAGCTTAAGCGCGAGTTTGCCTTTGATGATGCTCTTCGAATGCTAGAGGTCACCTGGAGTTCACTGCCCCCTGACCCTCCTGAACATGAAGTGGAGCTGGTTGGACCTCCCAGCCAAGTGGCAGACACTGGCTTTGGTAGCCACAGGGGACGGCCAGTACGTCAGAGGCACATGCTGAGGCCTGCCGGTGGAGGAGGCAATGCTTTTGAAGATATTGTCCACTTAGATACATCTAGCCAGGGACCTAGTGGTGGGGGCCGTCTCCTCAGACAAGCCAGCCTGGATGGTCTCCAGCAACTCAGGGATAACATGGGCCCCAGGAAGGACTTTCTAGTCCAACTAGCCCACCCAGCTACCCTCATTAGCTCTAAGTCCCTCTCCGAGCCCCTGCTGAACTCCCCAGACCCACTCCTCTCCTCTTCTTCTCGGCCTGATTCCCCATCTTCTTCATCTCCTCCATCTACCCAGGAGGCTTCTCCTTCCGGTGACATAGCTGTAGGATCCCCCTTGATGCAAGAGGCAGGTTCTCCCAGAGATCCTGGAAAGTCCCTCCCACCCCCACCTCCAATGGGCCTTCCCCCGCCCCAGGAGTTTGGCCGAGGGAACCCATTCATGCTCTTCCTCTGCCTGGCTATCCTGCTGGAGCACCGTGACCACATCATGCGCAATGGGCTGGATTACAATGAGCTAGCCATGCATTTTGACAGACTGGTGCGCAAGCACCATCTAGGGCGTGTCTTGCGCAGGGCCAAGGCTCTCTTTGCTGATTATCTGCAGTCTGAAGTGTGGGACTCTGAGGAGGGGGCTGAGGCCACAGCTCCATCTTGATTGTAACCCCTCCAGCTTTCCAACCCCGACGGTACTCGAGTCTTTGCCTTGAGGGCCTACACAGGAGACATTATCCCCTGCCTGCCATCCCCAGACATGTTGGAGCCTGGGGCCCTCTCTCCTGGGTTGGAGTGTGTGCGCTCAGTGTTGGCACTGCCCACAGAGGCCATGGCCTCTTTTCTGTTTTTTTGTTTAACTATACTTTGCACACACAAAGATCACTGTGGTGTGTGTATGTCTCGACTTCCTGGGTGTTGTAGAAGTTACTGTGCGCTCTTAATTGATGATACTGAAATAACTCAGTTGATTTAGGGTGGCTCCTGCTTTCCTCACCACAAGGAGAGAGTAGCTGTTGAAAACCCGTTATTGGGGGGATTGGACCAATTGGAAAAGGCTAAATCTGTGTTTGGTTGCTAGGTTTGTTTTTTGGATATATCTTCTTGCCTAGAATATAAAAGTCTATTTGCTGTAAATGTTATTTCAGGACAGGCACAAAAAGATGAAGAAGAGAGTGTTTATAGCTCAAAAAGAGGCAAGATTTGTGCCAGAAGTGGTGGCATACCCCTTTAATCCCAGCACACAGGCAGAGGCAGGAGAATCTGAGTTAGAGGACAGCTTGGTCTACAAAGTGAGTTCTAGGATAGCCAGGGCTGTTACAGGAAGAGAAACAATGTCTCAACAAAAGAAAGAAAAATAATAAGAGATGCAATATTTACTACAAAAACTGGGAATCTGTGGCCTAAAGAGAGAAATATTTAGGCCACTCATTGTTTCTAAGATCTAGACTTCTTCACTATGGGATAGGGTTTGTCTATGTGACCCTGGAAGTCACTCTGTAGACCAGGCTGGCCTTGAATTCAGAGATCTGCCTGCCTCTGCCTCCCAAATGGTAGGATTGAAAGTGTGTGCTACCACTGCTCAGCTGAGACTCTGTCCCTTTAAAGTGGTTTCCTCTGAGGGTTCAATGACTCCTTTAGTGGAACATGTGCAGATGTTGGGAGATCGGTGTGAATGATAACTGCTTCTGTGGCTCACCCCTCACCCTTCTCTTCACCCCTCAAAGTCCAGGGAAGTAAGCAGGTGGAGTTTGGTCTCAGCTTTCCTCACCGCATTTGGCCAGCTAAAGTAGCGGGTAACTTCAGTTCAGTATGAGTTCAAATGCCCTAACTATATTCTAGATAGTAGGGCAGTGAAACTATTGCCAAAGAACAATAGACTGGAAGTAGCAGCTATTTATGACTGTATAAAAAGTTACTTTCAAACTTAGCTCAAAAAAAAAAAAAAAAAAGGATTTATTTGTCTTGGAAATTTCCAAGGGTCAGGAATCTGGAAGTGGCTTTGTTCTAGGATTGCCCCTGAGATTTCATTTGTCAGCCAGGAGGCCTGCCTTAGCTAATGGCTTCACTTGTATCATGGCCCATTCATAGGGCTATTGGCAAGTGGTTTCAGCCTAGTACCTGAGCCTTTTTGTAAGGTTCCTCACAATATGGGATTCAAACAAGCAGATGAGAGCATAACGAAGACACAAGTTAGAATGCCTGTTCAACTCTGACAAATAAAGAATGTGGACACACATACAGTCTTTACCTCATTATGTAGCAAGCAAGCTGCTGGGATTACAGGTCTGGATGACCACACCCAGCATTTTGCAGTGCTGGAGATTGAACACAGGATTTTATGCATGTTATGCAGACATTCTACCAACTGAGTTACATCCTCAGCCCCAAAATATATATTGTTAAGTACAGAAAATGAAATACTAGAACTAAATCCTGATATAATAGTAGTTAACCAAAAAATATTTAAAACAGTTTCTCAGAGCTGGAGAGATAACTTAATGGTATAAAACACAGGCTGCTCTTCCAGAAGACCTGGGTTCAATTTTTAGCACCCACATGGTAGCTCACAACCATCTGTGACTACAGTCCCGGGGAATCTGACCCTTTCTTCTGGCCTTCTGGGACATCAAGCATATACATATACATAGACATACACACAGGCAAAACACCCATACACTTAAATTTTAAAAAAGAAACAGACCCTAACTAACTGAAAATTTTCAAGTGCATTCTAGGCATAGTGGCATACACTTGTAATCCATGTACTTAGGCCTTAATCAGATCCTGTCTAAAAAAAATTGGGGCTGGAGAGATGGCTCCGTGGTTAAGAGCATGGACTATTCTTCCAGAGGACCTGAGTTCAATTCCCAGCACCCACATGGTGGTTCACAACTGTCTGTAATTCAAAGATCTGACACCCTTACACAGTTATACATGCAGGCAAAACACCATTCACATAAAATAAAAATCAATATTTTTTAAAAAAGAAAAGCAGTGGTGGGGGTGAGGGAGTAAATGAGATGGCTCAGTGGATAAAGGCACTTGCTGCCAAGCTGAGGACCAGAGTTCTAGCCCCATGACCCACATGGTTGGAGAAAATAGACTTCCTGAAAGTTGTCCTCTAATCTCAACATGTGTGTGTGTGCTCTCCCACCCCACAAGATTACAAAAGATAGAAAAGATTCATACAGGGGCTGGAGAGATGGCTCAGCGGTTAAGAGCACCGTCTGCTCTTCTGGAGGACCCGGGTTCGATTCCCAGCACTCACATGGCAGCTCATAACTGTCTGTAGTTCCAGTTCCAGGCAAACAACAAGGCAAATAATTAAATAAATAAAGTTTTTTTTAAAAAAAAAAAAAAAA
>PVIH01029166.1:0-14100 GCA_004025045.1 Sigmodon hispidus | reverse complement strand
TGAGCGAAGTCTCACAAACTCAGAGAGATAAGCAGGGGATGTACTCACTCACTAGTGGTCTCTAAACAAACAAACAAGAAAAAAAGTCAAACATGCCCAAGCGGCAAACCACAACCACGGAACAGCTTGGGATCAGAAACACCCTGGACTGACCCTTTGGATCCCACTCCACCTAGAGGAACGCCTGACTCACTCTTGAAGGAGGCGGGAAAGAACTGGATTTGGCCAGAAGTGGAGACTGATCTAAGCATTACTGGGTCAGTGGAACCATGGGACTGTCTGCTCCCTGCCCAGGGAGGGGATGGGGAGTTGCAGAGGAAAAATTGACCAGATGTGTTGGGAGGGGGAAGAGACCTTGAATAAGGATATACAGGGATGGAAAAAAAAAAAAATTCTGAGGGAAAGATGAACACAAAGAAAATATAGGTGTAGCAATCTTATTTGTATTTCTTGCCTTGATAAGCCATGCTTGTCATTCTTATCCTCTGTATAGTTATTGTTAACTCTTCCACATTTTAAATTCTTTTTACTGTGTTTTTTTTTTTTTGATAAATACAAAATAAAGAAGGAAAGAACAATAAAAAAAAAAAAAAGAAACAGAGAGGTCAACAGGAACCAAGAACAAAAAACTCATCCAGGAAAGACAAGACCAGCTATCAGAATCTAGAATTACAATCATCCCAAATCCAGATGCCTAAATGCCAGTGTAAAAACATAGTCAATAACAGCCATGGAAATATGTCCTCACTAGAGCCCAATAATACTACTACAGCATGAGTATTCAGCAATATTGTTGAAATACAAGACAAGGACCCTAATATTGCCTTTATAAATATGGTAGAAGTCCTTAAAGAGGAAATTAATAAATTCATTAAAGAAATGTATTGAAAACACAAACTGTGGAAGGAAATAAGCAAAACAGCTCAAGACCCAGAACTGAAAATAGATTCAATAAAGAAACCCAAACTGAGGAAAATGAAGAAATGAAAAATTTAGGAAATAGCACAGGAACCTCAGAGGCAAGCCTCACCAATAGAATGCAAGTAATAGAAGACAGAATTTTAGTCATTAAAGATAGGCTAGAATAAATTAATATACCAGTCAAAGAGAATGTTAAATTTGAAAATCTCTTGGCATAAAACATCCAGAAAATCTGGGACACTATGAAAAGACCAAACCTAAAAATATAGAAATGAGAAGAAACCCGGTCAAAGGCGCTGAAGATATTTTCAACAAATTCATAGAAGAAAATTTCTCCAGCCTAAAGAAATGCCTACCAAGGTACAAAAAGTGTACAGAACAGCAAATAGTTTGGGCACTGGACTGGAAAAGAAAGTCCCCTTGGCCCATAATAATCAAAACACTAAATGTATAGAACAAAGAAAGGTTATTTAAACCTTATTATTTTAAAGGGAAAAGACCAAGTACCATATAAAGGTAGATTGATTAAATAACACATGACTTTTTAATGGAAATTCGAGGAGACAACAGATGGAAGCCTAGACTACTACACCCAGGAAAACTTTGATTGTAATAGATTGAGAAAGAAAGATATTCCAAGACAAAATTAAATTTAGACAATACCTACCCAAAAATCCAACCCTATAGAAGGTGCTTAAAAAAGACCTTCAGCCTGAAGAGGTTAAACACAACCAAGAAAACACAAGAAATAACTAATCTCAGACCAACAAATTAAATGGGTGTGTGTGTGTGTGTGTGTGTGTGTGTGTGTGTGTGTGAAAAGAACAAAATAACAGGAATCAACAAATGTTCCCCAATGATCTCTCTCAATATCAACACTCTTAGTTCCCCAGCAAACAGACATAGACTTACAAATATATGTGAAAAAAGGAACCATCCATATGCTGCACCCAAGAAACACATCTTAACTTCAAGCATAACATCACCTCAGAGAAAAAGAATAGGAAAAGATATTCCAAATCAATGGACATAAGGTTTAAGCCAGTGTGGCCATTTTAATACAAAATAAACTTCAAACCAATATTAATCAGCAGAGATAAAAAAAGAACACTACTTACTCATCAACAAAAAAACTCTATCAAAGGTACATTACAACTTTTAACTAATGTCTATGCACCAAATACAAAAGCACCCAAGTTCATAAAACAAATACACCTAAAGATTAAATCACAAATTGACCATCATGCACTAATTGTGGGAGATTTCAAAATCTTACTCTCACAAATAGACAAGTCACCCAAATTGTTGCAAAGTCATCTATGGGTTACTCTTCATAAACTGATAACAATGTCTTTTTGCTGAAAACAACAGCTATAGGACTGATTGAACATGGACAAGTCAACTGGGTGCCTATCTAGAGTCTTTATCCCTAATGGTCAGTGTTCTTGATACAGGAAGTTACTCTGCCTTCTATTAAAGGAGAAACATAAATATCAACCCAACTACAAACTCTTCAATGTATAATGTGTCCTGTTGTAAGATGCACTAGTACAATGGTGGCACAAAGCATGTGAGACAAGCCAACTAATATCTCGCTTGATTGAAGGCCCACTCTGTGAGATGGAACCCACATCTTATACTGTTTGGATGACCAAGAACCTGACACTAGATAGTCCAGTGACTTAGGGGGGAAAATCAAAGACTACTGTTCTACAAAATGAACATAGCAATAAGATGACTTCTAGTGACATTTTGCTACAGTCATAGATCAGTGTCTTGCTCAGTCATCATCAGAGAAACATCCTATTAGAGCAGATGGAACAAATAGAGAGCCTCATAGCCAGACAATAGGCAAAGAGCAAGAGACCTTGGAACACTTGGTTCTAAATGAGTGGTCTCTATCAAATTCCTCCCTTCATGGTTCAGAGAACCCTGTAGAAGAGGAGGCAGAAAGAGTGTAAGGACCAGAGGGATGGAGGCAAGGAATCAAGGCCTTCCAAATATAACAGGATGAATTCACAGAGACTGAGGTGGCATGAACAGGGTCTGCATGGGTCTGTACCAGATGGGGTCCTACAGCTGAAAAGAGAAGAGGACACAAACTCTTAATCTTAACCCAGAAGCTTTCTTCAGTGATAAGCACTTACAAATAAAAATCAGTTTTCTCCAAGGAAGTCTCACTGGGGAAACAAGCTACTCTTAAGGGTAGGCTGATGGCCGACAGAAAATGAATTCAGTGGCTTTTATTTGGAGAACCCTTGGCTCATAAAGTTGTGTCAGGATTTTTAAAAGCATTTTATTATTTATTTATTTATTATGTATTATACCCTAAAGGCTTTTGTGTATATATTATGAATCCTGGTTTTAGGTTCTTATGGGATTCCTAAGCGTATGAATAAGTGGGTCTCTGCATCTATATGTTTCCTGTGCCTGTTCTTGGGCTCATCTCCTGCTTGACCATTTTGTCCTATTCCAATATGTTTTGTCTTATTAACCTATATTTTATTTTAATATCATTACTTAGATACTTGTTTGTTTTCTGATGGGAGACAGAAATGGGGTGATCTGGATGGGAGGGGAGGCTGGGAGAAACTGGGAAGAGAGAGGTACAAGAAACTGTAATCAGGATATATTGTGCAAAAAAAATATTTTCAATATAAGAAAAACAATATAAAATGCTAAAATTTGAATGGCTTAAAGCTATAAATTGTGATAGCTTGTTGATGGCCCCATATCCATACATACATGGGCATCACTAACTGGTTATAAAGAAGGATATAGGAAATGGGTTTGGAGTGTTGGGAATATATATGGGAGGAGTTAGAAGGATGTGAGTATAATAAACATACATTTTATGCACATATCAGATTTTTAGAGAACTTTTAAATTTTTTTATTCTCTTTTTTTCTTCAAGACAGGGTCTTACTATACAGCTTTGGCTGTCCTGGAACTCACTCTGTAGACCAGGCTGACCTCAAATTCACAGAGATCTACCTGTATCTGCCTCTAGAGTGTTGGTATTAAAGCATGTACCACTGTGCCCAGTATCTTTTTGTTGTTCAGAAATAGAACAAAATACTTATAGGAATAAAACCAAGATGTCTACTGGATTGTATTCCTTCTAAAAGCACTCCAGGGAAACCTACTTTCTTCTTCCTTGCCTTTAAAAAGTATTTATTTATGTGGGGTCACCCATGGCAAGACACATGTGGAGACAGAAGGTTCTGGCTTCTGCCTTAGTAATGATCTCTCTCTCTCTCTCTCTCTCTCTCTCTCTCTCTCTCTCTCTCTCTCTGTGTGTGTGTGTGTGTGTGTGTGTGTGTGTGTGTGTTTTTGTGTGTGTCTGTTTCTCATTTCTGCCCTGATGCACACTCTAGTGAACTATCTGGAGGGCTTCCTGAGATTCTCCAATCTCTGACTCCTGTAGAAGCATCATTCTGTCCTCTATAAATTCCATTGACTGCCTCAAGAGAACATGATACATAAAGCAGGATGCCTCATAAACACTGAGGTATCCTGTGTTTACCTGGTCCTGCTCTCCTGCCAAAGGATGCTGGCCTCTTCTAGAGACCATTCCAGCCCGATGTTCCAGAAGCTCTGTCAACAGCACATCCACTCCCCACTTTCTGGCCCAGCCAAGTCCTTCAGACCTCCTCACCCCATAGCACCTCTCTGTTTGCCTGCCTGACATGGGTCTTCCTAGCACTTGCCTCCCAATTATTGCTGGCTGTTGCTATTTTATTTTTGCTATGAGCCTGTTTGAAAGGAAGATGTTATTGAAAAGCACTGGTGATCTGTGTATATAACAAATACTGGATTGATTTTTATAATTAAAGGGCCCTGTGGATGTGACAACTGCATTCATTCTACCAGTGAATAAGTTCACCTTCCTATGAGGTCTTTGCTCCTAAAAATAACAGGGAATAGAGGGGTCACATTGTGGACTTTGCTTCCAGTGGTTAACTTGGACAGTGTGAATGCTATTCCCTCCCAACAGTCTCTTTGGTAAGTGATAATTTTTCACTGAAAATCAACATTGGAAATCAGTTTGCTTTCTATGTCATGGAGCAGGAGTCAAAACAAGTTTAAGTTATCCACAAAACGACTTCACTGAACAATAATTCTTTCAGCACATTATTAAAATTTTAATTGCACCTTAACTCTGTTCTTTCAAGCTGTATGAGCTAGAAGATTTTTATAGGAATAAAAATCTGAAACTGAGTGGCTGGAAACAGCAATTTCCTGGGGTCTACCAGTTAATTCCATTTATGACGTTTCTTCCTACTTACCAAAGTTAAATCTAGAAGAAAAAGCATTTGTTTTTTCAAATATTTCTCCCAACACATTTTGAGGGATTGGAATGAATTCATCTTACAGAGTCTAAGTCTAAAAGATAAATTTTATTTTCGTGCTGGCAACCTAAAGAAGAAAATGGTTGGGTTGTCAGGGAGGGCACTGGGTGCCATGTAAGAATGACAGCTGTCTGTTTTCTGAAGAATTCTTTAATATAGGCCAGCAAGGTAAATCCCTAGGTAAATACAACTGTCCTGTTGACCTGAATTTAGTCATCTTCCCACCCCTAACCAAGAAAAAAATGTTTGGAAGTTAATAAAGATACATAAAATAAATTGTTTTAAAGTCTGATTTGTGTACACATATCTGTTCATGGTTTGTGTGTGTGTGTGTGTGTGTGTGTGTGTGTGTGTGTGTGTGTGTGTGTGTAGGGCAGGGAAGGAGGAGGCTGGATAGAGAAAGAAACATAAGGCAGGAGGAATCAGGAGTTCAGGCCTTCCATTTTGGATTTCTCTTCCCTTTTGGCTGAGGAATCAAAGACATTGAGTCTGAGGATTCATGGGGCAGGATCTACCCTTTCCTGCCTGAGGATTCACTAGTGCTGAGAAGTTTCTCTACTGACTTGTTCCTGTTTCTCTCTGATCTTTTAGCATTGATCTCAGTATCTGGCTTCAGATTTTTATTATAAAATCTATTAGGGTTAGCACAATGAGAGAGAGAGAACGCTGTACATAAAACATGTCGGGGTTAACATCCTCTAGATCACAGGCCTGCAGCATTTCTTTTCTATCAGGCAAGAATGTTCAGGAAACACCTGGGAAATCACATGATTTTTTTCCCTTGACATTAGTCTGGCTAGAGTGCTTGCGCCCAGAACATCCGTCCTACAGGCATTGAATTCTAGCTCTAGTCAGCCTATATCTGATGATGGGGATGATGAGTCATAAATGTCTATTGAGCCTACCTGTAAGAAGTCGGCTACCCGAAAGCTTTGTCTGGTTGACTCAGCATCACCCAGTGGGATGGCTGCTGGAGAAGCTAGGCAATAGAAGACTTCAGGGAACAGTCAAAGCCATTTGTCTTGGTATTATCATAATTACTTCCTGTGCAAAGGAAAAAAAGAAATCAAGGTAGTGGCAATAATTAACTTGAACTGTCAATTTTTCTTCTTTCTTGAATTTATCTCACAAAGTATATTAATACAATTTGTTTGCTTTATTCATTTTGGTACAAATGTACAAATATTTCCCATTGTGGATATTTGTTAGATATTTAATAAATCCTGAAATATCAGAGGCAGCATACAGTCAAATCCTAGGCAGAGAGTTCAGGAAATTCTTGATCCTTGAATACAAGGATAAACAGCTGAGAGTCAATCACACACACCTTGAATTCAAGGATAAACAGCTGAGTCAGTCACACACACCTTTAATCCCAGCACAGGGAGAGCCGGGAGTGGTGACCAACACCCTTTATCCTATAACTCCAGAGACAGAACTTCTTCTGTTTCTGTGAGTTCAAGGCTACACTCCTTTAATCCTAATCTGGATGGGATAGGGTATATAAAGGCTCTAGAAATCCCGCAGAGATGGAAGAGACTGGCAGAAGCGTCCAGAAGAGAGGCTGAGGAAGTTGCAAGAAGGGTGAGAATTGACTGTGGTGCTTCCTCTCTCTGATATTTCAGCCTTCCCCATATTTGGCTCTGAATCTTATTTTATACAACCCGAATTCGTGCAATTACAGACATTAGTGTTTCTCTCTCTCTCTCTCTCTCTCTCTCTCTCTCTCTCTCTCTCTCTCTCTCAGTGTGTGTGTGTGTGTGTGTGTGTGTGTGTAGATAAATTTTATGTCTATTGACACAATTGTTTTACTTTGGGTGGTCATTTTCAATAAGCACCAACATACTCAGTCCTTACCATTTATCTCATATACCCAAAGGGTCTAGAATGATTGAGTAGAAGCCCAATCTCTCTTTCTTCCCAGGCCCCACCCCCTCAAAACTGACCAAACAGCAGCCCCTTCCCTAGAGCTGCCCTCCCATTCTAGACCCCTGTTCCTGAGGAAGTCCACCAAAAGCCAGCCCCTCCCTGAGTCTGCTCAAGACCATACCTACAGGTTACTTAAGACCAGGCAGCCATATCTGCCATGTGACTCTCCCCCTGCCTTTCCAGGGGTCACCTAGGGTTGCTTCGTTCTGTACCCATTAAACCTGGGCTTTTTCTAATTTGGTTTGATTTGGATTGTTGTGCTGGTGGAGAGGTTTAGTGAGGTGCAAACACTTTCCAACTCTGTAGAAATGAGCATTCAAATTTGTGTTGCTCTCAGGCGTACTTAAAGCAGCATGCCTTTTTCATGAGGAAGATGAGGGATTTCTGCAAACCATGGTTCAAAGAAAATCTGTTTGTTTGGGTTTTTTTGTTTGCTTATTTGTTTGGTTGGTTTTTTAATCACTGTCTTTTAAAAGGTGTTGTTTATCTGCTTAGTTTTAATTTATTGTCTTTAAAATGGGGGAGAGTGGTGTACTCTTTCTTTAAAAATGAATAAAAAGCAAAAAAATGATGCATTTTCTGATTTCTCTGTTTTGCATAATCAATATTTTGATAAAGGACAATTATCCTTACCTCCGTTAACAATTTTTAAGCAGTTTTGTCTGTTTATATTATCATATCATTATATGTAATATACATATCTGAAGTGTGTGTGTGTGTGTGTGTGTGTATACAGTTGGAAGGGATATTTCCAGAAAAAACTCAGCTCATGGTTTTCAGTTCCACTTGCTTCTGGACCAAACTGAGTCTGAAGCAAGAAGGTGATGGGAGATGAAGGAGCTGAAACTCGTTTCTCTCAGCTCTCCCCTCCATCATCTAGCTTTACATCATCTCAAATGCTGAGACAATAACCTCTGAGGGTAAGAGACAGAGGAACTGCATTGTGTGGCATCTAAGGAGGCAACCTCAGCTATCCTCCACAAGCGAATACACCCCAATAAAACAAACAATTTCCTGTGAAGGATAAAACTCAAAAGTACTTTGGGGATTAATGAAAAAAATTAAATTAATTTATTGGTGTTGCTCTGGCTTTTGTCTGGGTGAAAATGACCTAGAAGAACACACACATGGATTTGCTGTTAGTAAATTCAATCTGGCATTTTTATGCCCTAGGAAATAAGCAAGGATATCCAAGACGAAGCCCTCTGGCAAAGCCTTTAAACTCCTTGGGCAGCCAGTAATGAGAGAAGGGACATTCAGTGGACCAGATCCTGAGAAAAGAGACTCCCTGGAATGGGAATGACACAGGGGCTTTCTGCTCCACTAGCTCAGAACTCCTTGAGCAGCAGGATTGTGGAGACACAGGCAGCAGCTCTGAAGAATTCTCCTTCCATTTAGACTTTGGCTGACCTCATCCCCTCCGTGAACTTCAGAGCTTGCTGTGTTTCCCTGTGGGCACACTGCTGAAGAGGGGTTTTCATTATGCATCTGCCTGAGGAGCTCCGTGGGATCACCCTGATGATGGATCTGCACTCTGGGGTTGGAGCTGCTGGCATCCTCGGGAGCAGGCACTGCAGCTGTATAGTAGCACTTGACCTTCAAATGTCAGCCCCAGGTTGGACCTTTTCTGCCCTGCTCTCTTCTTGCCAATGGAACCACCTGTAGGCATCACCTACATCTATAGTAGCTTCTCACTCAGTAACAGCTTCTACAATGTCAGTTTTATGGCTCTGTCCTCATGAGAGAAATATAGCAATTATTAATACATAGGTATTAAGAGATTGGCGATAGAGAAATACTATCTATTGTTTTATCAATGGAATCACAGGGGCTGTCTGAGGGGCTATAGTATGCAACACTGAATGCAAATATATCAGTTCTTCTTACAAAGATAAATTTGCTCTTCAAATTTCCAGAAAGCCTTTGGGTAAAGCTCGAACTTTGGACTCATGGCTCCTTCCGCTAAGCAATAAGTGGCATGCTAACAGGTCCCATTTTTGAGTTTACATCATTCTCCCTTTTTGATTTTTGATTTATTTTTGAATACAGTCTCTTTTTTTAATCCATGTATCCCCTTGTTAAAACTCCCTTCCCCCTCCTGCCCTTCCCAGCCACTTTCTCTTCTCCCCATGTCCTTATCTCCTCCCAGCAAGGGCAGGAGATCCCAAGGTCCCAAGGTGGCTTAGTTCAGCATCCACTCCAGGCAAGTCCGATTTCCTCATTCTAATATCAATACTGGGTCAGATGTTCCTCTGGAGGGAATGGGCTCCAAGGTGCCTTGGATCCCAAGCTGTTCAGTGGTTATGGTTTGCAGCTTGGGTGTGCTTAGCTTTTTATTTAAAGTCCACTAATGAATGAGTACATCCCCTGCTTATCTTTCTGCAGGGGATGTACTCGCTCAGGAGGATATTCTCCAAATCTATCCATTTGCCTGCAAATTTTAGGATATCATTTTTTTCTTACTGCTTAGTAGTACTCCATTGTGTAGATGCACCACAGTTTGTTAATCCATTCTTCAGTTGAGGGACATCTAGGATGTTTCCAGGTTCTTGCTATTACAAATAATGCTGCTATGAACATAGTTGAGCTAATGCCTTTGGAGTGCAAATGGGCATCTTTAGGGTATATGCTCAGTAGTGGTATTGCTGGGTCTTTGGGGAGATTGATTCTTAGTTTTCTGAGAAACTGCCATACTGCATTCCAGAGTGGCTGTACAATTTTACACTCCCACCAACAATGGAGGAGTGTTCCCCTTGCTCCACAACCTCTCCAGCATAGGCTGTCATCTGTGTCTTTAATCTCAGCCATTCTGACATGTGTCAGGTAGTATCTCAAAGTTGTTTTGATTTGCATTACATCATTCTACAGAGCCTTCTGAGTAGCTGTTCCTGCCCTTCCTCTGTCCTTACCTCATGCAGCCAGTATCTCTACTTCCTCAGATTTTCACATGGAAAATGTGCCCTGACGGTTCTGGCTTCCATGACACCTTTGCAGAATGTTCCTGTCTAAATCTCCATATGCAGTGGCAAGATGGCTCAGTGTGTAAGGGACTGGCCGCCAAACCAAAGGATTTGAGTTTGACCTCAGAAGCATGTGGTGGAAAGAGAGAATCAACACTTGCAAGTTGTCCTGTGACTTCCACACTCTGTGTCTGCAGACTTGTGTAATTCATATAAATAAACAAATAAATTTATGTAAAAACAACCCATTTCTTTGTGTAGTTTCTTTGTGTTCAGCTAGCTCAGTCCAAGCTTGTTTGAAGCTGTGTCAGAACAATTGGTAAATGTGATTTGATTTTTATTTGTACATTACTGTGCTTTTGATTTCATTTGTGCTTTGTGCCAATTCCACGTTGGTAGAGTGGGTGGGGACGTTTTTAGATGTCACCATGAAGTTGAGAAGCAGAAGTTCTGCACAAAGTGGATGATATTAACAGAATCCGATGTGTGAGGTGGGGGTGGGTCAGACTTAGGTTGGCAGAGAGGAAATGAGACGTGACTGCTTGGGGAAAGGAAGGCACAGGGCCACTGTCCCTAGGTATGTTCCACCAAAAGTGCCTGTTCAAATGCTTTGTGGCTCAAAGCCCTTGTAATACCGTCTGACAGAGATTTGACCATTTCCTGCTTTGAGCTCTGAGTCCGGATCCTTAAGGACATATGTCGTGCAGACCTCAAGACACACTTAAGAGAATTTCATCTCTAAACAAATACAGTCTCCAAGAATAAAACAAATCAATACCCTGTACTGAAGGCAGAAAATCCACTCTCTTAACAATGCTTGGTTGTATCAACTCCCACTGCACAGAGAACATTGTGTTCAATTCTTTGATTGAAGAGAGACTGGAATGTGGCCCAGTTGGGTTTGGGAAGTTAATTACAATATCATTTTTGCCAAATTCTGTAACACTTTACACATAGGATTACATAGACCTCACCTGGGACCTGAGAACTGAGAGGTATCGGGGAGAGAGGCAAACACTCAATCAGTCTTCATGGACAAAAGAGAACCTTGTGTTGTAAGCATTCAGGGTCTTAGGGGGAAAGGCATTTTCTACATTCTCATACACATAGAGGCATAATGGGACCCAGGTATAACCCAGCCGTGAATAAAGAGGTGCTTTATAACAGGGTTTAATTGTATTCATCTGGAATTTTGCCCCTCCCTGTGTTATGGGATTTAATGAATCCTCACCCAGAGACCTGTCTCTTCTAGCAAACGCCATAGAAGGGAAAAGAATCACCTCGATGTGGGTTACAGCCAGATTCTACCAGCTTCCATTTTATTACTATTCCCTATTGTTTAGAGACTATTGCTGAATGATTGGATTGTATTTGTGCCTTGGGGCTTCTGTGAGGAATTGGAAAATACATTATAAGAATAAACCACAAGATTATTAAAATGACTTTGAGCAGTAGGAATCTAATTTTCAAAGGAGCTTGGAATGCCTGTTATTTACTCACATTTTATCCCTTAATTATTCATGTTCCATATTTTGAGAATAAAATGTATAAAGATGTGTTCGATTCTAAGAAGGCCCCTGTGTTAAAGGCCTGGCTGCCTGCTGCTGGGCCTCTGAGTCGTAAAGAATCACAAAGGTTTATATTGTCATCAGGAGTTTGAACTATTGATAGGCTTATCAGAGAATTAGCTGGTTAGGAGGTAGGTCCTGGTGGGAGTTTGTCCCTCGGCACTGTTTAGGTCTCACATCTTCTTACTCTGTCTGCTTGCCTTGGGGCAAGAAGATTTCTCCATCATGTTTTTCTCTTATATTTTTGCTTCAACATAAGCAAACAACAGCAGAGCCAAAACTAGCTTTGAAACTTCTAATCTCAATAAATGTTTCCTCCCTTAGATGACTTTTTGGTGACAAGAAGTAACTATAACAGGTTGTGACAATGGGAATTGCCACTGAGCAAGACTGGTAAGGAGCCTTAGATGATGTCCTAGTGTGGTTTATGTTGCTGAGATAAACACCATGACTTAAAGCAACTCAGAGAGGAAACAGTTTATTTGGTTCACAGGTTAGATTCAATCCATCATTGAGGGAAGATAGAGCCATGCAGGAATGCTGCTTATTGGACTGATCCCAGACTCTCATTTAACTATCATTCCTACACTGCTCAGGCCTACCTGTCATTCCTGTCCAGGTATATACATACATACAATGGGCTGGGCCCTCCTGCATTAAGTAGCAATCAATAAAATGACCTAATAGACTTGCCACAGGGCAATCTGATGGAGTACCCCAACTGAGGTTCCCCTTTCCTGTGTTTGTCAAATTGAAAACTAAGGTTAGCCATCACAGGTGAGCAACAGCTCCCCGGACATTTGCTTCTTTTCCTAACCTACACAACAGGAGGGGACCAGGGAGCACATCTGAAATGATTTGTCTAAAATGTTGCCTGTGAACCAGCATGGTGGTGCATATTCACAGTCATGGTAGTCAGGAAGTGGAGATAATACAGTCAGAACTTAAAGGTTATTCTTACCTACATAGAAAATTTGAGACCAGTCTAGAATGTATAAAACTGTCTCAAAAAGAAGGAACAAAGGAAGAAAAAAAAGAAGGAAAGAAAGAAAGAAAGGAAGAAAGAAAAGAAAAAGTTGTCTGGAAACTTGTTTGGGCAAAACACACTGAGATATTAAGTATGTATTAAGGAAAAAGTATATATTAAGAACTTGGAAGGAAAGGAAATGAAGCAATAAAGCTACATTTTAATCATATTCATATATTTAATACATATATTTTCTTCTCTCTCTTGTCTAATTATCTTGTTTCTTCCATTCCCATTTCTTTCATCTCTATATAACCTGCCATAAATATGTCTTAGTCAAAGTATTTACCAAAATGTTTTGCTTATAGCTAGTTAAATGTTGGTGATAGCAAGACATTTTATCATAAAAACACAAATTAGCACATTGCTTCCGGTTCCACTCCCAGGACCAAGTGCTGTCTGCAGAATCCCAGGGCACTCTGGAGCAGGGGCAGGTAAACTCTGCCCTGACCACATCCACAGCTCCTGCTGAGGGAATTTGCACGGCTCCCCACCACGACCTCGAACTGAGCAAACCAACTACAGGGGTCTCTGAAGGGCAGATTCAGACCCCGCCCAGAGGTGAGGAGGGGTCACCAGGCCTCAGCGCCTATATCCCAGTCTAGGAGGGAGAGTTGAGCTCCCATTGCTTTCAGTTCCACTCCCGGGACCAAGTGCTGTCTGCAGAATCCCAGGGCACTCTGGAGCAGGGGCAGGTAAACTCTGACCCTGACCACATCCACAGCTCCTGCTGAGGGAATTTGCACGGCTCCCCACCACGACCTCGAACTGAGCAAACCAACTACAGGGGTCTCTGAAGGGCAGATTCAGACCCGCCCAGAGGTGAGGAGGGGTCACCAGGCCTCAGCGCCTATATCCCAGCCTGGGAGGGAGAGTTGAGCTCCCATTGCTTCCAGTTCCGATCCTGGGACCAAGTGCTGTCTGCAGAGTGCCAGCACACTCTGGAGGAAGGGCAGGTAAACTCTGCCCATCACCACACCCACAGCTCCTGCTGAGGGAATTTGCACAGCTACCCACCACGACCTCGAACTGAGCGAACCAACAACTGCAGGGGTCTCTGAAAGACAGAATCAGACCCTGACCAGAGAGGTGACAGGAGGCACACAAACCCCAGTGCCACAACTGACCAGGACCCATCTAACTGTGAACCACTGAAGCCATGGGCAAACGTCAGTGCAAAAAATTACATAATAATACAAAGGACAACATGGTAACTCCAGAAGAGAGTGGCAATCTTACAAATACAAGACCTGAACTGAGCAATGAAGAGGAAACAGAAGGAAGCAACACCAAAAATTCCTTTTTGATGATCATCGAAGCTCTAAAAGAAGATATGAAAAAAA
>PVIH01029165.1:0-14100 GCA_004025045.1 Sigmodon hispidus | reverse complement strand
TGAATTTGTATGTTTGAGGTTGATGCTGATTTCTCTATCATAACTAATTTGAATTACTTTTAACATTAAAATAAATATTCAATTTTAGGAGAAACATAAATTTATTTATCTTTTCATGCTAGTGCTGAATTATTACAGAGAGAACTTGCCATAATTTTTGTAAGACAAAAAGAACTATTTAATAATTATATTGATTTTGCTATTAAAATATTTAGATACAGCTATAAGAATTCTGTTAAAAATTGCATAACAAAGCAGATATACATTTTAGGTTTTTTACTAACTGTTTTAAGATTTGTTTTAATGAAAACATTTAAAGTAGCATTTGAATATTAGATACAGAAATGTTGCCAATTTAACTTCACAGTTTATGTAACTACTGTAAATTCACAAGAAATTAGACAAGTTTTTTTTTACGTGAAGTATACTATATATAATTTCTTCAGATAACTTTTTTTATTATGAATAAAGAAGTCACATTTTCTATCCCTGTACATCCTTCATAAAGGTCCCTTCCCCTTCCCATCACATCAAGTCATTCTCTCTTCTCCACTTATCCCCATCCCCCACATGGGCAGATGGTCCCAAGATCTCAAAGTACCAGTATTGCTTAGATCAGCTTCCACTCATAGCAAATCCAGTTTTCTCCCTCCAACATCAAGACTGAGTCAGGTGTCCCTCTAGGGGGAGTGGGATCCAAGTTGTCAGTCCAAGGTGTTTCTGATCCCAACCTGTTCAGTGGTTGTGGTTTGCAGCTTGGGCATGGTGTACTTTTTTTTTTGTTGTTGTTGTTGTTGTTGTTTAGAGACCACTAATGAGTGAGAACTTCCCCTGCTTCTCTTTCTGGGTTTGTTAGACTTCGCTCAGGAGGATATTCTCCAAATCCATCCATTTGCCTGAAAATTTTAGGATATAATATTTTCTTACTGCTGAGTAGTACTCCATTGTATAGATGTACCACAGTTTGTTCATCAATGCTTAAGTTGAGGGGCATCTAGGTTGTTTCCAGGTTCTTGCTATTACAAATAATGCTTCTTTGAACATAGTTGAGCTAATGCCATTGGAGTGTGACTGTGCATCTTCAGGGTATACACCCAGAAGTGGTATCATTGGGTCCTTGGGGAGATTGATTCTCAGTTTTCTGAGAAACTGCCATACTGCATTCCAAAGTGGCTGAACAAGCTTACACTCCCACTAACAATGGAGGAGTGTTCCCTTTGCTCTGCACCTTCTCCAGCATAGGCTGTGATCTGTGTCTTTTGTCTTAGCCAATCTGGCAGGTGTCAGGTGGTATCTCACAATTGTTTTGATTTGCTCTTCTCTGATAGCTAAAGATGATGAGCACTTTTTCAAATGCCTATCCTCTTGCTTTTGAGTTCTGTGCAGGGCGACAGGCTTGGATCTATTTGCATTTTTGTACACACCACCATCCAGGTATGCCAACACCATTTATTAAATATACTATCTTATTTCCATTGAATATTTTGGGCCTCTTTGTCGAACATTAGTATTGATAGGTTTTTGGGTTAGTATCTAGATCCTTAATTCTGTTCCATTAATCCTCAAGTCTGTTTTTATGCCATTTCTAGGTTATTTTTATTACTGTACCTCTATAGTATACCTTGAATTCAGGGATGGTGATGCCTAATGAAGTTCTTTTTGTTGAGCAATATTATTTTGACAATCCTGGCTTTCCTGTTATTCCAAATGTAACTGAGTATTATTCTTTCAAGGTCAATAAATATTATGTTGGGATTTTGATGGGCAGTGTATTGAATATGTAAATTGCTTTTGGTAGAATAGCCTTTTTTACTATGTTTATCCTACCTATCCAGGAACATCGAAGAGCTTTAAACTTTCTGATATCCTCTTTCCTTCTTCAATGTTTTAAAATTTTTGGCACATAGATCTGTTACTTCCTTGGTTATAGCTACTCCATGGTATTTAATGATATTTGCAACTATTTTAAAGTGTGATGTTTCCCTTATTTCTTTTTCCTTGGAAGAATTTTGTGGGTCACTTGTGTATCCAATCATATCATCTGCAAAAAAAGTTCACATCTTTTCCAATTTGTATCCCCTTAATCTCCTTTCATTCTCTTATTGCTTTAGCTAAACCTTCAAGGACTAAATTGAATAGATAAGGGAAGAGAGGACATCCTTGTCTAGTTCCTGATTTTAGTGGGGTTGCTTTGAGTTTTTCTCCATTAAGTTTGATACTGGCTGTTGGCTTCTTGTAAATCGCCTTTATTATATTGAGATATTGTTCTTGAATTCTTTATCCCTCCAGAGCTATTATCATAAAGGAATGTTAGATTTTGTCAAAGGATTTTTCAGCATCTGAGGATATAATCATGTGGTTTTGTTTCTTTAGTTTGCTTAAATGATGGATAACATTTAGAGTTTTTTGTATGTTAAACCAATCTCGCATTTCTGGGGAGAGGCCAACTTGGTTGTGGTGGATGATATTTTTTATATATTGTTGTATATGGTTTGCTAACATTTTGTTGAGAATTTTAGCATCAATATTCATGAAGGAAATTGCTGTGTAGTTCACCTTCTTTGTTGTGTCTTTGAGTGGCTTGGGTATTGTGGTAACTGTTGCCTCATAAAAGGAATTTGGCAATATTCCTTCAGGTTCTACTGTGTGAAATTGTTTGAGGAGTATAGTAGTAATTCTTCTTTGAATGTCTGGTAGAATTCTGCACTGAAACCCTCTGGACCAGGGCTTTTATTTTGGGGGAGGCTTTTAATGACAGCTTCAATTTCCTTAAGTGTTATACGCCTGTTTAGGTAATTAATCGGATCTTCATTTAATTTTGTTAAATCGTGCCTGTCCAGAAAGCTGTCCATTTCTTCTAGGTTTTTCATTTTTTTGGAATATAGATTTTTGAAGTATGATCCAATAATTCTTTGAATTTCCTGGGGGTATGTTGTTATGTCCCCCTTTTCATTTCTGATTTTGTTGATTTGGATTCTCTTTCTGCTTTTTCATTAGTTTGGTTGAGGGCTTATCTATCTTGTTGACTTTCTTAACAAACCAACTCTTAGATTCATTGATTCTTTGTATTGTTGTTTCTTTCAATTGTATTGATTTTTAGCTTTAAGTTTGATTATTTCCTTCCATCTACTCCTTCTAGGTGAGGTTGCTTCCAACTGTTCTAAGACTTTCAGCTGAGCTATTAGTTCTCTAGTGTGAGATTTATCTAGGTTTTTCATATAGGCATCTAGTGCTATGAATTTTCCTCTTAAGACGTCTTTCATTGTGTTCCACAAGTTTGTGTATGTTGTGGATTCATTTCCATTAAATTCTAGGAAGAGTTTGATTTCCGTCTTAATTTCTTCCTTTGCCCAGAGGTGGTTTAATGATATTTAGTTTCCATGAGTTGGTAGGCTTTCTTTGATTTTTGATGTTGTTGAACTCTAACTTTAGACCCTGTTGTTCAGATACATTACAAGGGATTATTTTCATTTTTTGTAGCTGTTGATATTTGCTTTATGACTAATTATATGGTAAATTTTGGGGAAAGTTCCATGAGGAGCTGAGAAATGTGTATGTTCCTTTGTGTTTGTGTGGAAGCTTCTGTAGATATCTATAAAATCCATTTGCATCATAACCTCTTTTAGACTTCTTATTTGTTTGTTCAGCCTCTGTCTGGTTGACATATCCAAGGGTGAAAGTGGGGTATTGAAGTCTCTCACTATTAGGGTGTGAGAATTGATGTGGGATTTTTAGCTTTAGTTGTGTTTCTTTACCTAGGTAGGTGACCTTATATTAGGGGCATAAATGTTTAGGATTAAAATCTCCTCTTGACCAATTTTTCCTGTGATGAATAAGTAATGACCAACTTATTCCCTTTTGTTTTTAGCTTAAAGTTTACTTTGTTAGATATTAGGATGGCAACCCCAGCTTGTTTTTTAAGACCATTTGACTGGAAAATCTTTTCCCAACCCTTTACTCTGAACCTGTGTCTGTTTTTGTGGTTGAGGTGTGTTTCTTGTAGGCAACAGAAGGATGGCTTTTCTTGTTGTATCCATCTTGTTAGTGTGTTTCTTTTTATTGGTGAGTTGAGTCCATTGATATTAAGGGATATTTGTGACCACTGATTTATATTTCCTGCTATTTTTGGTGGTAACTTGTTTGTGTTTCTTTTTTCTGGGGTATTATTCTGTAAGATTAGTGATTGTTTGTAGCTTCATGGGTGCATCTGGGTTCCTTAGGTTGGAGTTTTCCCTCTAATGCTTTCTGTAGTGCTGGATTGGTGGATAGGTATTGTTTTAGTCTGACTTTGTCATGAAATATCTTGTTTGCTTATATGTTGCTTTATAATTTTGCAGGGTATATTTCTTCAGATTTCAATACTAGGTATTTTGAAAGCACATGATAATAGAACAATATAGTACCTAAGAGAAAATTGTCATGGCTAAAAATGAATAATCAAGTTCAGGGTCCATATAAAGCCCTGTTTTCAAGTATCTGAGAATTCTTCTTGACAGATTTAAATTATGCTATCTTCTCTGCATGATTCATATAAAGTTCATTATATAAAGGTATATAAAGTAGCATAATAGACTGTAATAGTCTTAATAAACCTATGAATGAGAAATTATATTTTAAGAATCACTCTCCACTGTTGTACTGTTTTGTTGAGAGTTGATGAAGTGTATAACATTGTATATGTGTGTTAGAGGGGGAGTGGTATAGGGAGACAAATGCAGAAAGATGGACACAGGCTGAGATAGAATTAAAACTTTAATATGTGTTTGTGTGTCTCTGTGTGTAAGACAGTCCCATAAATTTAAAGAAACTTATCAAGTCAAAGAAATTGGCTCAAAACAGATGTCAAGGCATATGAATACAACCTGGAGTCTTCCTGAGTGCCTAGCAGAATTTTTAATTGTGCAGGGTCTGCATAACACCTGACACTGTCAGAACTCTTGATCATGTCCAGCCAGTGAGTGACAGCCAAGTAATGTCACCGGATCAGGCCCAGCCAAGGAAGGATATTCTGGGTGCTAGGAGGATATATAAGGCTCTCCCCACTGCTGAATAAATGTATCTATTGTTTGCTTTCACCTGATTCCTGAGGTGTGTGTTCATGACTCTCCAGGTCTGTGTTACTGACTTCTGGCCTTCTCATTCCCTTACACAACAGAGTCTTTAGGACTCTGAACAACAGCAACATTTTTGTGAGTATGCTTATTTGGGAAAAGTCTAATAAGTTGCATTCAAAAATCAAGAGACAACAGTGCTTTGGCTCACTTAGGTATAGAGAGTTTGCTGACAGTTTCTTGTATATAATTACCTAATTGAGCCAAGATATATGGGCTACAGTTATCTTGAATGCCTACAAAGCAGAAATCACCAACCAACAAACAGAGCTCATCCAAGAAAATACTACCACTAAGAAGCCATCTTTGACTATATTCCCTTTCACCTATGAGAACAAAAACTTTAAATCCACCATAATAATGTGGCTTCTTACATTGAGGCTCAAGAACCCAATTGTTGCAACTTTTAAGCTGCACTTGAAAAGTCAACTATTTTATAATTCAAGCCAGAACACCAAACACCATGTTATCTCTGTACCATTACCCCATGAAAGACACAACTCAGAAGCTGCTTTTGGCTTGTCTTTTTAAAGAGAGGTTTCCTAATTCAGCCTCAGAGGCAAAATACTAGTGAATCTTTTAAGAGATCCTGCTGCCAAATACTTAAATGGAGTTAATGAGCAGTAGATGACAATGCTTTACTTGGTAATTATATAAACCCTTAAATTTTCCAGAGTGGTAATTGTGAGTCTGACTAGTACATCTGCTAAAAAGCTGAATTGAATGAGGCCAGACTAGGAGGTGGGTGGAGCCAACCTGCCATTATAGAAAGACTTATTTTTTAGCCATACCATGCCAGATTAAAGGTGTGGTCAGAAACAGAAATAAAGGAAGCTGGGTAAAGTCAGCTACCTTAGTGAAGCCTTTAAACCTTAGACACACCTTGGCAGATTAAAGGTATGGTCAAAAAAGAAAGAAATAGAGGGATCTCAGTGGAGTCCACTACCCTAACCTAGCAAAAGTGTATTCAGAAACAGGTAAAGATAAGAAATAAGAGATTGCAATAAAGACAGATTCAAAAAAATGAGACATGGTTTAAAGTGTGTTAAAAAATATATGTATACTTGAAAGAGAAAAGAAAAAAGAATAAAGTCCTTAAAAAAGAAACAGAGTAAATGAAATAGTATTGAGTCACTAAAAATGGAAAATAGAGAGTGTCTTGATGTTTTATCTTTAAGATTTTGAGGAAAAATGTAGTGGTAAAAGCTGAAAAAGCCATGTGATTATAATTGCTGTTGGATTAATCCCACCTATATATTTTATAAATGAGTTGAATTTAAAATTGAAATCAAAAGATATGCTCCTTTGGAGAGATTTTCTTTTTCTTGTTATAGAAAATGAGGAACTTTGTATTTATTCCAGGTTAAAGAAAATAAAGTATGATAGGAAAAGACTACCTGAAAAGTCTCCAATGAAAACAGATGGCCCAGATTTTCCACATTTCATAGTACTTCTGAATACTCTGATCTCTGTATCCAAAACATCTTCAAGGAGACTGGCTGAGAAGACTCAGTCTTACAGAATACTCTACTGATGATTTGTCCATAATTCTAAATTTTTTTGGATCGCCATGGGATTCCCAGTGCTCCATTCACCAGGAATCAGGCTACAGAACTACACCCATATTTCCAAAAATAGACCATTGATGTTTGTGTTTATATACAGTATTGGTTATAAGTTGCTATGGATAAAGGGAGAAACAGAATATTAGATTTGGAGTTCTTTTGTTTTAAAAAGAGAATAAGTTAAAATGTTGTGGGATTAGGTTGGTACTTCGTAAATATTTGTTCCTCCTACTAGTTTAATAAAAAGCTGATTAGTCAGAGGCAGACAGAAATAGTGGCCAGGACTACCTGACTAAGAAACACTAGGAATATCTCAGAGCAGAGCAGAGATGCTGCTGAGATGCCAGGAGATGTAGAGGAAAGAAGTTGAAATGCTAATAAGACAGTCTGTGGATCTCTAGGTCTGTGGTCAGAATCTCAGGGCTAGGTCAAAAAGTCTGGGCCAGAAACCTTATATGACACTTCCCAATTCTGAGAATAGTATTAAATATTTTGGAATTCCCCCCCATTAAAGGGGCAATTTAGACTCCACAATATGCAGAACCACACAATTTTTTTAACCAATAAAGCTAAGTAAGGAAGCCTCTCTTAAGGGTTAGGGTTAGGGTCAGCAAACAGAGCAGTCTTGGAAAATGCTGCTACCAAAAAACATCTTTCACTCTATTCCATTTGACCAATATAAACAGAAAATTAAATACATCATATATAGATTTTTACTTATACTGAGTCGTCTTTGAGACCTTAAGAACCAGCCTTCTTGAAGTTTGAGCTGCCCACCATGGATCCACCATTTTATATTTCCTAACACAGCAGGCTTTCTGTAGTATGACACATCAAAGCCATAATTCTCAGGTTCCTACTATATTGGTACAACTATTAGAAAGGAGATCATTGTAAATTTCAGTTTTATTCTATGTTTCTAGACTGTTCACATTAACTCTTGATATTATCTATTTATTTTCATTTCTCTTAAAAGATCCTTATAATTCAAAACATTCTGGCCAGAACAGTCATGCAAATTTTTAACATCAAGGAATACTGTGTTGTTGTAGTAAGTTTCCCGTGGCCCTTTTGGGCCTGGAGGTTTGTAACCTGGTCCAAGGCAAAGGATTGTAACCTGGTCCGTGGTGGTTTTGTCCACCAAAGAAATGAATCACATGCTTATATCCTTTATACTGTTTGGCCCATGTCTCAAGCACATTACTAGCTAGCTCTTTCTTCTTAAATCAACCCATTTCCACTATTCTACCTGCCATGAAGCCTGCCATGGCTCACCTGAAGTTCCTTAAATGTCTGTCTTCTTCGGGGGTTGGATAGAGACTGACTAACTCCACCCTTTCCTACCTGCCTGCCCTCTGATTCTCCACCCACTTCTGTGGTGTTGTACATAGGCCAAAACATTTTCTTTATTTTCAGCATACAGAGAACATTCTACTACATTTCCTCTTTTCTGTCTAATCAAAAAGGAAGGTTTCAATTTCTATATGGCAAAATTAAAACAGAACAGCTCTCAAGCAGGAATTACAGTCACAATATCCTGACTATTTGAATTCACAAAATTAAAAAGAATATTCCATTATCTACCTTATCATTGTGAGTCTAAACTTTTATATCTAATATACCTTTTAAACCAAAAAGAACTATACCTGTAATTATTAAACCTTAAACCACATCAAAGACCACAGAAGGATGTATTATTAAGAAAATAAACAGGAAGTGCAAGCAACTTCCAAAGTCTAGAAAAAGACAGTGATGACACTTGTCTGCATGGACAGTAACCTAAAGTTCCTTTGTAACATTGGGGCATCCATCTTCAGCCTATAGGCTAAGTCTCTGGCATACCTTTCAGTGATGCAGGAAATCTGACACAGTCCATCAGCTTTTTCTCCTTGTGCCCTGAAGAATGCTTGACAATATTTTTCATGCAAAGCAGGAACCTGAAGGACCATCTCAGCTTGTTTTACCAAGGTTCAGAGGTCACTTTCCGATGTAACCTGCATGTCCAGTTTATACAGCATACTATCAAGCAGTCAATATCAGAACAGTCTCTTGTCCAGTGGCTAACCGTTGCCACAAAGTAAATTCCACATGAAATTTCTTCAGTGTCCATCATTTTCCTGAAATACATTGGTGCTGCCAGGAGCAGACCTGTCTCACTGTCCAGAAAAGTCCAAGTTCTTAAAATAATTTAAATGCCATATTCTGCATGTCTTTGAAGTGTTTGAAGACTACCTATCTAATTAAAATATATCTTTTTATACCCATAAAGCTAACTAGCATGACTATAAGTTTGGTTATCATAGCTGACTATTAATCTGCATTTCTCAATTATACATTACAATTTTAAATGAGTTACATCAGCATCATACCTTAATCAACAGTAGAAAAATATATACAGCATAACAAAATTGACCTTAAGTTTATATCAATAAACCAAAATCCACTTATCTTTTCTAATCATTCCTATATCATATCCTCCTCTGCCCTTTTTTCTAAGATTGACTATTACCATTAACCATTTATAATGAAAAGAAACATTAATACGTAAATATTTTGGGGAAATTGGACGTAGTTTTCTTTCTTTTACTACTTCCTCCTGTCAAAGGACGATTGATGATCTCATGGGTTTTTGAAGCTGGATCATCTCAACTGGCCATCTTGGAAGCTGATCTTCCCATCAGAGAATTTTAGGTGGCCTTGGCAAATGAAACCACATTTGCCTAGAACCAATCCACAGGTTTTGATCTTCTGTGGAGACAAAAGCAGAAACTCTTTTCCCAAGTAACTTATTCTTTTAAACAGATTTCAAAGTCAAGATATCTTTGAAGTATATGTATTTGTTCAACTTAGCAGCATTAGCAATCAACCATCTTTCTGCAGTTAGCTCATTAAAAGTTAAAAAAATTAAAAGAACATACAACAAACATAATCCAGACTCTTTGTTTCTCTGTCATCTTTAAGTGGCCTTTTCTTAAATCTCTATTTCTATTTCTCTTTCTTAAAGGGCTTTCTTTACCCTTTTTTCCTTTTTTCTCTGTCTCTCTCTCTGAAGCCTATGCATATTTTACATATATTGTACCTTGTTTAGAGGTTTTGAGAGTCTAAATTTGTTTTATTGAGAATCCTTAATCATTTTCCTACTCAAAGAGCTTTTAAAATGTTGGTGTCACTTTAATTGCTGACTCTGCCCCTTTTGGCAGAGTTTCAATATGGCGGAGGAGCCTGCACTGCTCTGTTGCTGCCCGCAAAGAGAGTGGACTCAGGAAATGTTGCTACCAGAAAAACCTTTTTAAACTGTTTCCTTTCTGTTTAGTATAAGCAGAAACCTTAATTCAATCACACTTATGCTAAGCCTTTCGTGAAACAAATGAGTTTTTGTTTGTGTGCCGTGGACGCACCATTTTTAAATTTCTGCCTGAACACCACACTGTCTCTGTACCATAATTCATTTCAAATACACAATTCAAAGAACCACTTTTGGCTCTCTTTCAGTGATCTAGAACACCTTTTAAGCTTTTTAAACTTTATCAGGCTTTATGCGTGTGTTCGGCCCTTGCAGGGACACCATATGTTGTAGAAGGTTTCCTGTGGCCCTTTTGGTCTTGGAGGTTTGTAACCTGGCCCAAGGCAGAGGTTTGGAACCTGGTTCATGGTGGCTTTTCTCCCCCAAAGAAATGAATCACATGCTTATATCCTTTATACTGTTTGGCCCATGTCTCAAGCACATTACTAGCTAGCTCTTTCATCTTAAATCAACCCATTTCCACTAT
This sequence comes from Sigmodon hispidus, assembly GCA_004025045.1. Classification (NCBI taxonomy): domain Eukaryota; kingdom Metazoa; phylum Chordata; class Mammalia; order Rodentia; family Cricetidae; genus Sigmodon; species Sigmodon hispidus. The sequence continues at coordinate 3,654 of PVIH01029165.1, read as the reverse complement.
TCTACCTGCCACTTTGCCTTCTGTGGCTCCCCTGAAGTTCCTTACATGTCTGTCTTCTTCAGGGGTTGGATGGAGACTAATGTTGATGTTGATGGAGACTGATGTTGATGACAACATCTTTTTCTTGAGAATCTTGAATTTATGATCACACATGGAATGTTAATAACTTTAGAAGCTGAATAAAATCCACTGTATATTTTAAGAAAATCTTGTCTAGCTCACCCAGAGTGGAATCATCAGGAAGAAGTATTTCTTTCGTAATAGTTATATCCATCAGTCCAAGAAATTAAAACTATAGGCATGATTTTTATAGAAAAATAGATATGAGCAAGTAGCAATATGCTTCTGTGGTTATGCACAGAATTATGCTGTGAAAAATCCATTTGCATCGCCAAAAAAGTAAACTTTCCCCTGCCTTACTTCCATTGTCAGGGTCCAAGACACTGGCTTGAGTCTCTAGGTCTCTAGCTAAAGGCCACCATGGAAACTTACTGAGAGACCAACCACTGAGCCAGCACGACCCCAAGTAAATTAGATGTTTTCCCAAGTAAAATAGATATTCTCGTTGCTTATCAGTAACAAAGAAGTAGCTCTAAAGAATAGAATACCAGGAACATTCTGTGACTAGGTTACTTACCTGCCCTCCCAATAACATAATGGTAGCTCTAAAGAATAGAATAACAAGAACATGCTATGGTAAGGCTACCTAGCAACCCTCCACTGAAACAAGAACAGTCACCTTTTTACCCTGCGAATACCCTGCTTCCCCTGGCCAGCATCCTACAAGTTTTTGAAGACTGCCCCCCACATTCTGCTCTAGAACTACATAAGCATATATGAGATAGGAATAAAATTGCAGCTCGAACAGGCTCCCATTTTTCCTGCTGCCTTCTTCGCATCTCCTTGTCCTTCATTCTCTCTCGTTGGTGGTCTCCCCTGTTGATGTCCCACAGGTTGGAGCACTCCATGAGAACCTGTTTATAATATTCTTTGGTCTTGTCTCCTGAAGAAGTCACATGGCTCTGAGTGGAAGTTGCAAATAGGAGAATTGTTCTGTAGATTATTGACCAGCTAGCTTGGAGTGCAAAGTGTGACAGAAAGAAAGAGAGATGATGTTTAAGCAAATTGGAAGAAAATAACTAACTCTCAAAAGTTATCTTTTGAACTCTTTATGTATATACCCTCAGTACCTGAGCACCCACTCTCATACTCTTATATTTCACTCAACACACACATTCATGCACCCCACAAAAACATAATAATAATAATAATAATAATAATAATAATAATAATAGTGATGTAAAACAATTTCAGTGAAGTAAATGTATATAGGATGAGAGAAAATCTCTGTCAGCTATGCACAAAGGACAAATATCCAGAATATTTAAATCTCCAAATACTTAATCTGCTAAAACAAATAATCCAATCACTAAGTAGAGAGAGAAACACAATATCAAGCAAATCTCAAAAGAAAATATATTGATAGCCAATAACATATAGAGAAATTTTAAGCATATTAACCACCAGGAAACTGTACATCTAAACTATATGAGATTCTTTCTTACTCCACTCAGAAACTAAATAAATAAAAATAAAATAAAACATCAAATCCTGCAATAGACATAAGAAAAGAAATATTCATGCACCTCTAGTGGGAATATTAAATAATATAGAAATTAACATGGAACTTGTATATGTCTCAGTTGAATTGCTTTCTGCATATGTATGCAAAGAAATCTTAATAAAAATACCCCAGGTATACCTAAATATTCATTGAGGATAGCTGTTGTATGAGTCTTAATCTCACAGTCATAGAATTAATAGAGATGACATCAAATTGATTTGTAAATATTTTTTATTACATGTATTTTTCAATGGAGCATGTTTCAGTCCAAACAAAATTGAATTTCTGGTGTTTGAAAGAAAATAGGTAAAAGTGGAAATCATCATTTTAAGTAGAGTAAAATATCATGTTTTCTGTTGTATGTGGAATTTAGAAATTTTTATGTGAAAACATAAAAGAAGCATTCTGAATTTGGAAGAGGACAGAAGGAGACAAGAGATAATCATTAAATAACGAAGATAACTATGATTAAAATATATTTTATGTATATATGGTAACTCCAAAAGAGCACCTTTTAATTTGCATAATTATTTTACATTCATAAAAATTAGATATATGTAAATTTACATAAGAAAACTGGGAAATGGATAAATCCTGAATGCAATTAAGAAATTGTGGTTACTGGCTTGTGGAAAACACATCAAACAACAAACATTAAATCCATGAATTTGTTAACATGTCAATTATAGCAAAATAATTGAAACAAACCATTCACTGTGTTTAATGCTCTTCTGCATATGCACATTAATCATTACTACCCTTTGGTCTTTCAGATTATTTAAAATGTCTTTCTTCTTTCTCGGCTTGGGATACAGTAATTTGATTAACCATTTAAATTTGATTTCCTCACACCTTGTTTCAACCCACAAATTTCACAATCCATATTTACAACTTCATTCTTCCTTTGGTTAATAAATCACCCCTTTGTATGCTTAGCTTAATGTCAACCCTTTAGTTCTCCTTAATTTTAGATTTTCTGAATGTGCTACTGAGACAAAAATTTACCTGCTACTATCAGTCACTTTTGCTTTCTGGTAAATTGTTGGCATGATAAATGTGAACATAATCAAATTTAATAACCCTTAGAGACAGATCATGTACTAATTCATTATCAAGAAATGATTAAAAAAAATCTCATCTATGTTCCAAACATGTTTATGGCTTAGTTTGAATGTCTAAACAAAATGAACAAATACATAATTTCTATTTCCTTCAACCTCTCAATTTTTGCAAAAGAAAGAGACACATAGACAGGTACATTCACAACAATGTAGTGATAATAATAATAATGCAGAACAATTGGAGTGGGTGATACTAAAACTATGGTAGTATTTTATAAAATATGACCTAACTCAAAATCTGAGAAAAGAGACTGAGGAGATGAATCAGAAAGTAAAATATTTGTTATCTAATCATGAAAAGCCAAAGAAAAAGGCCAGCTAGAATGGCACATACCTGTAATTCCAATATTGAAAGATAGAGAGAAGAGGATTCTTTTTTTTTTATTTTATTTTTTCTGGTAGTGGGGTTTACTTCCTTGGACTGTGTGCTCTATAGTATGGGGAAGCTGGTTGCTTCACAACAGTGGGATCACTAACTCCCCCCAACACTCCCCACCACATACTTGGAACTGGTATTTTCTCCATCTTCTATATCACTATTGGCACATACACTGGGACTATATTTATTTCTATCTGCAACTAACTTTGCTTCATCAGTTCTTGATATTCTGATATGGGCTCTTAGCTGATGTCTGATCTTTATTTATAAAATAAAGTCTTTTTTATCCATGTATCTCCTTGCTCCCCCTTTCTTCCCCTCCCGGCCCCTCCCTTCAGCTTCCCTCCTCCCTATTCTCCCATTCCCCTCCCCTCCCCAGAATGGGCAAGAAGTCCCAAAGTGGATCAGTTCAGCATCCACTCCAGGCAAGTCCAATTTCCTCATCCTAATATCAAGACTGGGTTAAGTGTTCCTCTGGAGGGAATGGGCTCCAAGGTGCGGATCCATGCACAGAAACACAGTCTGAACCC
>PVIH01029164.1:0-14106 GCA_004025045.1 Sigmodon hispidus | reverse complement strand
AGAAATTGAAAAGGATATCAGAAAATGGAAAGCTCTCCCATGTTCCTGGATTGGTAGGATCAACATAGTAAAAATGGCAATTCTACCAAAGGCAATCTACAGATTCAATGCACTGCCCATCAAAATCCCAACACAATATTTTTTGGACCTTGAAAGAACAATACTCAATTTCATTTGGAATAACAGGAAAGCCAGGATTTCCAAAACAATTTTGCTCAACAAAAGAACCTCAGGAGGTATCACCATCCCTGACTTCAAACTATACTATAGAGCTACAGTAATAAAAACAGCCTGGTACTGGCATAAAAACAGACTTGTGGACCAATAGAATAGAACTGAGGATCCTGACATTAACCCAAAATGAACACCTGATTTTTGACAAAGAGGCCCAAAACATTCAATGGAAAAAAGATAGTATATTTAACAAATGGTGTTGGCATAGCTGGATGGAAGTGTGTAGAAAAATGCAAATAGATTCGAGCCTGTCACCCTGCACAAAACTCAAATCCAAGTGGATCAAAGACTTCAACTTAAACCCAGCCACTTTGAACTTGATAGAAAAGAAAGTGGGAAATACACTTCTACAAATTGGCACAGGCGACCACTTCCTAAATATAACACCAGTGGCACAGACACTAAGACCAACAATCAATAAGTGGGATCTCCTGAAGCTAGGAAGCTTCTGCAAAGCCAAGGACACTGTCAATAGCACATAAAGGCAACCTACAGAATGGGAAAAGTTTTTCACCAACCCTACAAGTGATAGAGGACTGATCTCTAAGATATACAAAGAGCTCAAGAATCTAGAGCCCAAAACCTTGAATAACCCAATCAAAAACTGGGGTACAGATCTAAAAAGGGAATTCTCAACAGAGGAACTATGAATGGCTGAATGGCACCTGAAAAAGTGCTCTTCATCTTAGCCATCAGAGAAATGCAAATCAAAACAACTTTGAGATACCACCTAACACCTGTTAGACTGGCTAAGATAAAAGGCACAGATGACAGCCTATGTTGGAGAGGATGTGGAGCAAGAGAAACACTCCTCCATTGTTGGTGGGAGTGTCAGCTTGTTCAGCCACTTTGGAATGCAATGTGGAGGTTTCTCAGAAAATTGAGAATCAATCTCCCCAAGGACCCAGGAATACCACTTCTGGGTGTATACCCTAAAGAGGCACATTCACACTCCAAAGGTATTAGCTCAACTATGTTCATAGCAGCATTATTTGTAATAGCAAGAAACTGGAAACAACCTAGATGTCCCTCAACTGAAGAATGGATTAACAAACTGTGGTACATCTACACAATGGAATACTACTCAGCAGAAAGAAAAAATGATATCCTAAAATTCTCAGGCAAATGGATGGATTTGGAGAATATCCTCCTGAGCGAGGTAGCACAATCTCAGAAAGATAAACAGGGGATGTACTCACTCATTAGTGGTCTCTAAACAAACAAACAAGAAAAAAGCCAAGCATGCCCAAGCTGCAAACCACAACCACTGAACAGCTTGGGATCAGTCCTGGACTGACCCTTCGGATCCCACTCCAACTATAGGAACACCTGACTCACTCTTGAGGGAGGGGGTACAAAACTGGATTTGCCAGGAGTGGAGACTGATCCAAGCATTATTGTGTCAGTGGGACCATAGGACTGTCTGCTCCCTGCCCAGGGAGGGGATGGGGAGTTGAGGAGAAGAAAAAATAACCTGATGTGGTGGGAGGGGGAAGGGACCTTGAATAAGGATATACAGGGATGGAAAAAAAATTCAGAGGGAAAGCTGAACACAAAGTAAATATATGTGTAGCAATCTTATTTGCATTATCACCCTTGATAAGTCATGCTTATGATTTTTATCTTCTTTATAGTTATTGTTAACTTCTCAGCATTTAAATTCATTTTACTGTTTTTCTTGATGAATGCAAAATAAATAAAGAAAAAAAACAAAAAAACAAATGTAAATTTTTATTTCTAACATTTTTTTACACAAAATACATTCTTATGAAAAATATACATTGTTGTTTCTTTTCATTAGTAATTAGGATTCTTTCATATTACTAGAGCTATCCTCCTAGTTATCCTGCAGAAATATTTTATTATTACCTTCATATTGATACAAACAAAGTGTTTTCAGAATTGATTGTTTTACCACACAACCCTATAGATAGTACCTTTCTTATCTGTACAGGTGCATCTCTCGAATAAATTTGCTGAAATTGGATTCTTGGGTCTAAAGATCAAACATTCATAGTTTTGGTAGCTGTTGCTAAATTCCCTACAAGGCATTGTGTACATTTGCATTTTCAAAAGTGGTGTATTATGAAAGAACTTGATTCCCCCACATCCTGGAAAATGCTGACAGGGCTCTATCAGTTTTCTAAACGGGAGTCTAGATTGCAGCTTTACAACAGCTGGCGTTGTGATTCCGAAGAGCTGAAGGCCATAGGATTCTCCCCAGATAGTTTTCCTACTGAGTTTGAACTGATCAAGAATCTGAAGTAAGATGGGAGAGCTCCTTTTTACACAAAGTAAGCCATTTTTCTGACATGGTGGAAGCAATGGGATAAGTATGTGCCTTATCTGAAGTGTCCTATATTTTTTTTGGGGAAAAAATGGAAACCTATTAGACTCTGCAGTGTTCCGTTTCCTACAGAGCTAAGTGCTTGTGCATTTTGAGGCTTTTGCAGTGGCCTGTTATTTTAGCTTTTCACCATTTTCTTAACACTTTTTCTGGTGGGCTAGATTGGCTAATTCAACCGTGCACTGTTGGAGATGGAAAATAGAATGAAAGTGACCTTTCAGACTAATTGGTTCCAAAGAACTTGCATTTGATTGATGTATCCATGCATGCACACCATCAGCAAATGTGCTGTTCAGGCTATGGGGCTTGGCCACACGTTTATTGTGACACAGGGTCTGATTTAGAGGAGTCACCACTCTTTCCTCTCTCTCAGAATCCTTTCTTTTTCCGGTGACGGATCCACTCTTTCTTGAGTCATCTATGAGCTGAGCTTCAGCCTCTCTCACCAGGTCCTCTACTGCTAAGCTCTCCTAATACATCCTCCAGAGTTTTATAGCAGCTTTTACTCACTGTTCTCTATGGAAATGATTTTATCTTCCTTCTCCCATTTGGCTTCTCTCTTAAAAATGAGAGAAACTGATTTATTTTAAAGTTCTTTGGTGTTATATTTCTATCTTTTAAAATTAAAATATAATTACATCATTTCCTCTTCTTTTGCTCTTCTTAATTCCTTCCAGATAACCCAGTCTTTGCTCTTAAATTCATGACTTCTTTTTAGTTATTGTGCTACATGTATATTAAATATATGTATTCCTAAACATATGAATATAGTATTCTTAATACATATGTTATTTTTTGTATATGACTTCTGATCTGATATTTTCTTCTGGAAGACCATTTTCTCCCATTCTCAGGGAAGCTACACCAAAGAAATCTTTAAAATGTGGTTACCTAAACAAGACCTGAACAAAGATAAGTATTTTATTTTATATGTATGAGTATTTGCCTGTATGGCTGTCTGTGCATCATGTGTGTACCAGCTACCCCTGGATGTCAAAAGAGGGAATCCTATTCACTGGCACCAGTTACAGAATATTTTGAACCATGATGTAGGTGATGGGAATCAACTGGGAATTCTCTGCAGAAGCATCAGTTCCTATCACCTCTTGATTTTTCAAGACAGGGTTTCTGTGAGAAGTCCTTGCTGTCCTGGAACTTACTTTGTAGTGCAGGCTGGCCTCAAACTCACAGGGATCCACCTACCTCTGCATCCAAAGCTCTGAGATTAAAGGAATTTGCCACCATCACCCAGTGCAGCAAATGAATTTAATCACTGAACCACATCTTCATCCCCCACCATAATTTGGCTCTTAAATGTTCAAGGTCAAACCTATCTCCAGTTGTATATATCAGGCTGGATATACAAAAAGCTGTTCCACACTGAATTCAGAAATCCACTGAATCTCCCTTTTTAAAAGTATTTGATTAATTGAAAATTGCAACTCATTTCTGTTTTATTTTCTGTTTCACAATTCTGTTTCAAATTCCTAAGTCTTGATACATCTCTTATGATTTTCTTTGCTAGTTTCTCCTGCCTGTACCCCAATTTGGAGCATGTTTAAAAGTCTTTGGCTGAAGTAGAAAGATAACAACTTCAGTGGCATATAATCTTGTACTCTCTACTACCACTGACAGCTATCTTCCCTCCCATTATAACTCCAATTATGGAGCTAATATTAGAGTGACAGAAATGTTACCAATTTTGACATCTCTGGATGTCCAGGCCACTCTTTTCTTGAAATATTCTTACTCATGTATGCTTTGCTCATTTCTAAAGATTTACCTCAAATATATGTTTGCTGTCGATCCTGTACATATACAGAATTGATTTCTTCTAACCTAAGTCCCATATATTTCCCTTTCAGAGTAGAATGTGAATTTTTAAGTGAAAACTTCTATTTTTCTCTAGCTGTCCTCCCAGCAACCAGCTATTTATCTCATTTAGCAGTTGTTTTCAGTATGTTGCTTTTTTAATAATTGGAATTTATACATTTTATTAAAGACAAAGAGCCATGATTTAAAAAATGTCATTTATGTGTTATTGTGAGATGGAACTCTATTTCTTTGGAAGTTTTCAGGTGAGGAGAAGCTACAGGGTTGTAGCACACAGTTCTCACGATGGTCTTTGAATGTAGTTCTCTACGCCTGCTCACTTGGCAACTCTCTGTTGTCTTATTAATTTTCTTTCTCAAGGTAGCAGGGCACCAGGTCCAGCTTTTAGAAGGACTTGTGTGACTAAACTAGGCTAGTTCAGATTATCCAAGATAATTACTACATTTTCAATTCCATTCTTTGATTTCATCTCCTGAATCCATTTCTTTGTAAAGCCTAATAGATTCACATATCCAAGATAGTAAGCCATCTTTGATAGGATATTACTGTGCTTACCACACAAGAAAAGGATATAGAAGACTCAAAACCATTATGGTAAAGTATTGAGTTTGATCATTTACTAATTTCCTATAGCCTGAGGTGGGACCTGGAGAAAGATGATATCTTATGCTAAAATGCTTCAAAGTAAGAGTGTATAATGGTATAAGTTTATAAAATTATTCAGGTAGTTGTGCTTTAGTTTTAGATAGTAATAATGTCCTGGTGAGTGCTAGAAGTTGAGAATTCTCCTTCCACATATACTGAGTATATTAAATTGAATTAAAAAATTCTTTTACTATTCTGTATATAAAAGTAACATACAAGAAGTAAAGGTCATTTGAGACGGATATGTATTGCTGAAACTGAGAGAAGATTTCTCCTGGAAAAAATGAATTTATATGTGCACTCAGGACTTCACAAATATTTGAAGAGGTATAAATATTGGAATAAGGTGAGCACCAAAAATATTTGTTTAAAACTCTCTAATTTACTTTAAACCTATATTCTCATTTATGTGTGTGAGTGCAACCTTCTTCAGGCTGGCAATTTTCAGCATGGCATGAGGTATGCATAAAAGAAGAGAACTAGTCATTTGAATTCTCTTAAGGTTTGCACCCCTTTTTCAGACATTCCCTTGGGGTTTTTAGGAACCACAACCAAATCAACTTGAAAAAGAAAGAGTTTATTTGGTTTATGTATCCTAGGTCACAGCCCATTGATAAGAGCTGAGGCAGGAACCTAGAGGGAGGAACAGAAACAGAATTCATGGAGGAATGCTATTTATTATCTTATTTCCATTGGCTTGATTGACTGCTTTCTTACATTACCCAGGACCACCTGCCCAGAGGTAGAACCACTCATAGTATTCTGAGCCTTTTCACATCAAACACTAACCATTATAACATTCCAAAAATTTGCCTATAACCCAACATTATGGAGGGATTTTCTTACTTAAGAGTCCCTCTTCCTAAAAGACTCTAGCTTGTGTCAAGTTGGCATAAAACCAGCCATCAGGAAAATAGTGTAAAATGATTGAATCAATGTTGTCCTGGTTACCATCCTCCACCCTACTTTCAAAGCATATAAAGGCAAAACTAGATGCATCAAGCAGATACTTCTAAAAGCTTGAGAAAATATTTCATTTATGACTAAAGAATGAAATTGAGGTATGGAATAACCTGAAATTGCTCACCAATTGTACACTGAGGGTACAAGATCTGAAGCTTGACTTTGCATACTCAAATATTGGATTCTATCAATTCATCAAGTGTTTATTTTTGCATCAAAGACAAGACTTCATATTCCAATTATTTTGGGCCTTTTTTCTCAACACAGGATCCATTCTAGACTATAAAGTCTGTTCTTGACTTCTTTCACTGAGAAAAGGCTGGATTAATCAAAATCCATCTAGCCCAATCAGATTCTTTATTATATTTGACAGAAGGAAAGCCATAGCCAATCAGCAATTGAAAGCTTATGTAGGCTTTTTGTTGGAACTTATCAGTCTTTGAAATCTGATATCTGAAGAAGAAAAGCTAATTATTAGAGAGACAACAACACAAATTTGAAAATGAAGTACAGAATGGAGATACCCTTTGTGATAGAAAATAATGAGTCTCTAACCTTCTATTTTTAGTCCAGGGAGACTTATTCTTTCATATGACACTAAATTGGATGCTCATCAATTTATTTTTATTATGTATACGTAATATATATTCATGTTTGCCTTGTATGGCTATGTGTGTGTGTGTGTGTGTGTGTGTGTGTGTGTGTGTGTGTGTGTGTGTGTGTGTGTGTGTAGGCCAAAGGTTGATGTCAGAAGTCTTTCTCAACAACTCTTTAGGGCAGAGTCTGTCAATTGAATCCAGAATTTGATGATATAGCTAGTCTAGCTAGCCAAATTTTCTGTTTCTCTCTTCCAAACACTGGAATTACAGTCAGGCTGTTACATCTACCTGCCAGTGAGTTGGGCACACAAACTTGGATCCTCAAACTAGCTCAGGGAAAGCTACTGAGCCATTTACCCAACCCCAGGTTTCCTTTATGAAAGATATTTTAGTGCCAACATTCTATTAGTCTATTATTATAAAATTAACATTGAGCTGAGATGTAACTTGATGTTGGATATATTGTTAACAGGTCTTGATTTAGTTTTCAAATAAAAACTTTGGAATTATTTAAAGTTATATGGTAGCATACTAGATATATTTAGTATAATTTATGAAATTCTAGTTGATTATAAGTGTCCGTGATTGAATATTTCAGAGATGGGGAAACTGAGTTTCAACAAAGTTTACCATTTTCATCCAGTGTTTTATATGTAGAAATATACTGAAGCCAAAACATTAATGAGGGACATCTGACTCTGGGACTACATATGCACTGATGCTTTTCAGTCTATATAGCCTGGGTTTATTATTTTCCTCTAGACTCTTTGACTGTATCCATCAACTTTCTTTCATCTTTGTAATAGGTTAATACTTTATTAATCAGTTAGAAAAGAATCATTCCTTATCCCATTACCTGTGCTGCTCACATGAGAGTTGAAAGCTACAATGGGATAAAAATATTTTGCTCTATGGTAAGAGCACATTGAAGGAGTGATTTACTAAATAGTGCATCAGTTTCTAAGGTATATCAGTGTGCACCAAGTTAGCAAGTTTTAGTTTATAATTTGTGGCTCCATTACTCTAGAACAATAGTTTCTGTTCCAAGAAGAGGTTGGATTTGTCCTCAGAAGAACACTGTCCATTTGTCTCTGAAGAAGAAAATTCCAAAGTTCTGCTGGTCCAATTCCTTTAGTATACTGATTCCTTTAGTATAGATAGATTTAAAAATCTTAACACAAGAAAGATAGTATTGAATTGCTAACAACCCTGCTTTCCATAGTTTTCTCTTTCAGCTCTAGTTAGTTCTCCAATTCATAGTTAAGGAAGGGCATCAATATCCATAGTTTTCCTTTTCCTTTACATTTACCTCACATGTTTGTTAAATCATCTAGTTCAGATGAGTTTACCTTTAAAATCCATAGCTTTGAGTTATCTGCTTTTCTCCATGATCTCTATCTGCTTTCACCCTACAAAAAATCTTGTTCTCTTCCTTAGATATTACTATCTTTCTAAATCCTCTTGCATTCACTTCTTTCTCCTTCAAACACATCTATCACACAGCTGTCAGACATCTATTTAAAAGTTCTTCCCTATTGTGTAAGTCTCTTTAAACCCTTAAACAACTCTTTCTCACATGGAAGGAATATAACATTATTCTAGCAAAACTTACGACATCTCTCTGTGCCCCAATTCTGTACGTCACATCATGTCACAATTATCTAGAATTGTTTTTAGATCTTTATATCTCTCATATAGTTTTTACTTTTACTCTCCCCAATCCTTCATCTACAGTGTCTTTACCTAAGTGTCTATAATGCTGCACATAATAGTATCTTAAGATGCAGTAAGAAACCATTAAGAATCCTTACAAAACTGACTCTTGTATCTGAATCAAGAACTTATGGTCTGGAATGCAGCTCAGTGTTGGAGCACTTGCTTAACATGTGAAAGACCTTGAGCTTAAATCTCACTAGTACAAGAAACACCAGTAATTCTTTTCTGAAACACTTGGTGCTTTCATTCATATTAGAGACTATCTATAGAAAGATAAATATAATATTTATTCTTCCTAGAAAGCTAAATATCATTATCTTTTTTATCCCTGACATATGTACATGCTTAATCAATAGATACTATAATAGATGCATTTCATCAAATTTTAGGTACAATCGAGTTAAAGTATATGATAAAGAAAAGTTGCTGAAACAGAAAAGAGGAAAACCAAAGCCTAGATCATATTGATTATATTTAAGTCAGACTGTGTAATGAAGCACCATATTGTACCATTGTGACTACTAAGAGATGGAACAACTTCAGGCTTACTTGATTCTACACTGAGTACTTCAAGTGGCTACTGGGATTTCTTGTTTGTGAAGTCAGCTTTAAAAAAAACTGGCTCAGAACAATTTTACCTGAACAGCCCCAGGTTTGCACAGGAAAGTCAAGCTTGGAATAAGTTCTCATTGGGTATGTGTTCAGCTGAGCAGCAAACAAAAGTGATCCCAAATGAGAATGAGGACTCCTGACAAAGAATATGATGCCATATTATGAACTTCAATATTCACATCTTAATATACTAGAGATACTAGAGCCAATTATAGTACAGTCACCTGTTATGTTGTATCTTTATATAATCCAATTTACACTGACAAGAAGTTTTCTGAGTATAAAAATATCATTGCCTGATAAAATGTCATTTAATAAAGAAGGTACTCACACCAATAAAATTTAACATTGAACCCAATAGCATTCAATATGAACAAAAGATAATTTATTTAGTAATATTCTGTAGTTGGAAGTTTCTGTCCCACCAACAACTCCCAAATACCTAGTAGCTGTTCCCCAAATAATTGACTTGGAAGTTTAGTATTATAGTGAATGGTGGGTCAGTAGCTCAAGCAGATTACTAACTAGTTCCTACATTTAAATTAACTTTTAATTCTTATTTATGTTTAGCCATGTGGCATAGTAAATTTTCTCAGTCTAGCATTTTCGTCTTGCTTTCTCTGCATCTGGCTTGCCACAGTTTCTCTGCCTTTTTTTCTTCCGAGAATTATCTTAGTCTAGTTGCCCTACCTATGCTTCCTGTTAGCCTTCTGGCCAATCAGGGTTTTATTAAACCAACAGGAGTGACAAATATTTACAATGTACAAGAGCATTATTCCACAGCAGTTGTGAGTTGCCATGTGGGTGCTGGTAATTGAACTTGGCGTCTTTTCAAGAGCAGCAAGTACTCTTAAACACTGAAGCATCTCTCCAACTCCACATTAAGATATTCTTAATTTTGCCTTGCTAGCATATTTTAGTTAAATCTTACTGTACAGTTTAATCTGGTCTTGAACTCACTATGTAGCACAGACTGGCCTGGAACTTGTGATCCTCCCACCTTAGTCTCTAGTAGTTGAGAATAAAAATAATGTAGTATTAGCAAGTCCATCATCCTTTTTTTCTATTTTGGAAGTAAATATTTTAATGACTGTGGTAGCAGTGGCATTTTTTTTATAGTGCTGCAAGTTATGCCTTTGACGTTAGATATTTTGGGCATTATATCACCAAGGGTTGTAACCTCAGCCCTTCAGTGTTATTTCAGTTATCAAGAAAACAGCAGGAATATTTGGCATTTATTCAAAAGTTTACTCATCTAAACATTGCATTCTTATGGCCACCATCTAGAGAGTTAATCCATTTGCATATATTTAAAGAACAATACGTCAGGTAAAAGTAAATTTTCACTTGTCATCATAGGTCAACATCATGAATGAAATGGTGAAAAAGCCAAATTTCAGAGCATTATTTACATAGTGAAATAATTATTTTTAAATTTAGTAATTAACACACATGTATCCATGTATTTTTTAAGTGAATTGCAGCACTGCGATGATTAGGCTCTCTAATATGACTACAGATACTTCAATAAAACTGTGCCTGTACTGTTGACTTGGGTTGGTTAGCCCTCATATTCATTCCCTCAACTTACTCTACTCCTCTTCAGCAACCTCAATTATTCCTCCTGAAATTGTTACAGGGACCCAACCTTCCTTGGGAGTATTTTTTTTGTTAGACATTAAACACTATTAAATAATGTTAAGAATGCTATTATTTTAAAGGTAGTATACACTTATTATACCAGCATTTGAACAGCTAAGGCAGGATGATTAGTACTGTTTTGGGGTACATGAAAAGAAAAATTTTCTGGAATGCCTGAATGAAGCAAATGGAGTCATTATTATTACCACCTGCAAGGCTGACTGTCCCTAACAGAGTGTCAGGAAATAGTCTCAATCCCCAGATTGAGTTTTTAAAGTCAAGGACTACAACTGTGATGTTTACAGAAAGGCAGCTCTGGACATCTGCAGCAAGAGTTGTTTACAGAAGCAGAAAGATGGCAGTTAAGTGGCCAGGGCTACATTGTATAGGAATGTCCAGAGATCAGTTTACTCTAGGAGTTTACTGCTAATCCAGAGACCAGTTTATTATAGGAATTTATGGCTAGTCTGAGTGATCAGGGACAAGTTTTTAAACAAGATAGTTTTAGCAGTTAGTCTATTCTTAGGAATGCTTTCATGAGATTACATAGCCATAGTTCAGTAGCCAGCAGCAGTATGAGCTCAACTCTAGTCAAGGCTATAGTCTGAGTTAAAAGCCAAGGCTAGCCTGGGTTATATAGCAACATCCTTAAAAATTAATACTAATGATAGGATTTTTACTAGTAGTACCCTACACACAAATAGCAGTAATTGATGCAAGATAGCCAAAGGTCACATAGCATGAACAAAGTCTGAATTGTAAGTCTGTATTAAGCCAGCCTGAGACTACCTGGAGAGAAACTATTATGGGATATCTATCAGAAAAAATTATTCAGACATGGGTTTAAGTCAATAGAAAGTCTTAGTGAACTGAGTCAAATTATAGACTCATCCTACTATAAAGATCTATCATTGGTTCTCAGGATCATTAATGTGAATGACATAATCTTTGTTTTAGTAATTGGCCATGGGATTTAAGATGAAGGGCCTCAATGTTAATCCAATCAGGATGAGAATTAAAGGCCCAGCCCCTGCTGATAGCAGAGTAGTTAGCCAGGGGACTAAGAAAAATTATCTGATTCTTATCTTTATCTTTTTGAGGCTTTTCCAAATTATGGCAAGATTTTAATAATTACTCCTGATCTATTAGCATAGGAACAACAGGTTTTCCCAAAGCCATACATAGTCCTCCTCAAAGCCTCTTCAGTGTGTAAGGAGTGCTTCTGCATGGGACTTTGTTGTTGTGATAGTGTCCATGGATGCCAGTTTCGTGATGCCTTCATGTTGGTGTAATTCCACCTATGTCCATGACTGTGGGAATAGAAGGAATCACCATATAAGGTCTTTTCATGTTGGTTCCAGCACACTTTTGGCTACCTACTTGATCCAGACAGTATCACTATGCCTGAATAAGGGGAAATTTTAGTAGACTCAGAGACCAGCTTAGCCTCTTGAATAGCCTGACGAATATCCTTTATGGAGCAATGAAGGGGCGTTAGTGACTTGAGAATGGAATGATATAGAGAGTTCTGCCAACTACTGGTCTCTGAAGGAGGGAAGCAGTGGAGAAAGTCTTTCACACAGCATCTCATAGGGAACAAATTCCTCCCTAATTGGGGTGCAGCAGGCCCAAAGTTTAAAAAGAAGTAAGGTAGTCTGTCCACTTTTGACCTGACTCTAATGAGAGTTTTGTTAGGTTGTCTTTTAATGTCCTGTTATTTATTTTTTTTTACCTGCCCAGCATTCTGAGTTCTATATGCACAATGAAGTTTTCAACCTATGCCTAAAGCTAAAGCTATTAATTGACAGTTTGGGCTATGAAAGCTAGGTGTTTGTCAGACTCTCTATTGCTAGGGAGAGGCCATGTCAGGGGACCAGTTCCTGGAGGAGCTTTTTAGCTACTATTTGAGCAGTTTTCAGTCTGCGTAGGGAATGCATCTACCCACCTGGAAAAGGTACCTCTAAAAACAAACATGTTTAATCTCCCCCTGCAAGCCAGATTATGGTGAAGTCAGTTTTTGCAGAGATTGTCAGGGAGTTGATCTCTCATTTGGACCCCTTGCTGGGTAAGTGCTCTCTCTTTTGGGTTCACTTGATCAGAAACCCAGCATTTGGCTGAGACATCTCACACTAGGCTGTCCAGTCTAAGAATGACATACTTTGGTCTGAGCAACTCAGAATATTTTGTGGACCACAGATGAATAGCCTGTTGAAAGTTAGTTACCAGAGTTCTTCCAATTGTTTCTAGGAGAATGATCTTCCCCTCTGATGTCCTCCATCAATCCGTGGGTTTAAACTGGCCATTTTCTTCATCCTCTATTTATTTTTGGTTGTAACATGGAGTCTCAAGCAACAGTGTGTTGGAGTATATCAGCAGAATATCAATAGGCCTCACTGGTCTTAAGGTTTTTTTCCAAGCAGCCAGGTCAGAGGCCTGGTTACATATTACCTCAGAGGGATCATCTTTTCAATGTCCTTAGCAGTGTAGGACAGTAACTTGTAGGGAAAGCCAAATAGCCTCCATGAGGGCCAAGATTTTCTCTATTTTTTTAAAGTCTCATTTTTTATCCATGTATCCCCTTGTTCCAACTCCCTTCCCCCTCCTGACCTTTCATGGTCAGTCTTCAGCCTCCCTCCTCTTCAATCACCAATCCCCTCCCCAGAAAGGCCAAGAGGTCCCAAGGTGGATTAGCTCAACATCTACTCCAGGCAAGTCTGATTTCCTCATCCTAATATCAAGATTGAGTTAGGTGCCTTACTTGGGGGTGACTTGTGCTAGCAGAAAAAAGGGTAGAGCCCTGTTGGTTAAGGGGAGGCTGGAATGATACCAGTTGAAGGTAATGAACTTTGGAAGTAGGGAAACATCTGTTCACTGTCCCTCTGCACCATGTATGACTGGAAGATCTCAGGCAGTCTCAGCGGATCCTAAGAAACACAAGGAAAAACAATGCATGTCCTTTTTATTTCAGGAACCATTTAAAATGCTCCAAGAGTTGGAAAAATATTTAAGCATTAGTCTGTTTTTAAGATACAAGAACTGCGGTTCCGCCGCCGGGACCGGTGCTCTCTGCGGCATCCCAGCACACTCTGGAGCAGGGGCAGCTGAACTCTGCACCTGGCCACACCCACAGCTCCTGCTGCTGCTGAGGGTATCTGCAAGGATCCCTACTGCGACCCCGAACTGAGTGAACTGAGCAAACCAACTGCAGGGGTCTCTGAGGGGCGGATTCGAACCCTGACCAGAGGACCGGTGCTCTCTGTGGCGCCCCAGCACACTCTGGAGCAGGGGGCAGCTGAACTCTGCACCTGGCCACACCCACAGCTCCTGCTGCTGTTGAGGGTATCTGCAAGGATCCCTACTGCAACCCCGAACTGAGTGAACTGAGCAAACCAACTGCAGGGGTCTCTGAGGGGCAGATTCGAACCCTGACCAGAGAGGTGACAGGAGACACACAAACCAAAGTGCCACAACTGACCAGGACCCATCTAATCGTGAACCACTGAACCCATGGGCAAA
>PVIH01029163.1:0-14113 GCA_004025045.1 Sigmodon hispidus | reverse complement strand
TCTAAGCATTATTGGGTCAGTGGGACCATAGGACTGTCTGCTCCCTGCCCAGGGAGGGGATGGGGAGTTGCAGAGGAAAAAAATGACCAGATGTGTTGGGAGGGGGAAGAGACCTTGAATAAGGATATACAGGGATGGAAAAAAAAATTCAGAGGGAAAGATGAACACAAAGAAAATATAGGTGTAGTAATCTTATGTGTATTTCTACCCTTGATAAGCCATGCTTATTATCCTCTGTATAGTTATTGTTAACTCTTCCACATTTTAAATTCTTTTTACTGTGTTTTTTTTTTTGATAAATACAAAATAAAGAAGGAAGGAAAAAAACATGTAATTAAAATGTTAAAAAAAAAAGAAATTAGCATTTTCCATCTAGATACAGGTGTGGCCAACCTATGGGTCACACAGGTCTCAGGGTAACTATGACTGTGACCCAACATATTTGTAAGTGACAACATAGTATTATAACATAAAAATGATGGACACATTTGATAAAGTCAACTGTCTGGGTCAGTTAGTATATTTAGTAACTTATTCTTTATTTTTTCATGTTTAAAGATCAGTTTTGGGGAGGTCTTGGGTGTATCCCAGAAAAAAAACCCACTTGGCTAATATTCACAAAACTTTATGTCCCAGGCTGGAGAGATGGCTCAGTGGTTAAGAGCACTGACTGTTCTTCTGGAGGACCTGAATTCGATTCCCAGCATCCACATGGCAGCTAACAACTGTCTGTAATTTCAAGATCTGACACCCTTACACAGTTATACATGCAGGCAATTCATATAAAATAAAAATAAATATTAAAAAACTTTATGTCCCATCCTAGTTTCACAAAATAATAATAATAATTTTATTAGATTCAGTTTGTTTTTCTGAAAATGCACACAACACCAAAGAACATAAATTGTATTAGTAGGACTCTTCCCTAAGAAGTAAATGTTAGGATAAGAACCTCTCATGTTCTGATGTACTGAGGTGTCTTGGAAGGATGAATGGAAGAAAAGATCTCATTTTACAAAAACAATCAACAAACTGATCACTCATTAAATGATTCTCCTTCCTGATTACCACCAGGATGGCAATGTAAGCATCTATCAGCAGTGTGACAGAAAGACATCTATCATCTAGTGTGACAGGAAGATCAGACCACTTCACATAGGCTTTTCCTACTGGATCAGGGTCCAAGGTTCCCCTTGTTGACCAGGAATTTATTCTTTAGTTGATGCACCAGGGAAGAAAAGAGAAGCTTTGGAGGCATAATGATTTTCTAAACCTCCATGAGTGTCTTTATATTTTAACAAGCAAAGACTGTGCTCATGCCTAGTGTATTCATCACAACCTAAAATCATCTGAGAAAAGGGTCTCAGTTAAATAAGAGTCTTTGCCAGATTTGCCTGTAGTCATGTCTGTGAGGGATTATCATTATTGTTAATTGGTGTGGCAGAGCCAGTCCACTGTGGGTGGCACCATTGCCTTGGTAAATAGTCCTGAGCTATATAAGAAAGCTAGCAAAGCAGGAGTCTGTGAGAATGAGCCACAGAGCGAAGCTAGCAAGCAGTTCTTGCATTCTTTCTGCTTTGGATTTTTTCTTGGGTTTCTTCCCTGACTTCCTTTGATAATATACTATGACCTGAAGCATAAGCCAAGTAAACTCCTCCCTATGTTGCTCTGAGTCAGAGCATTTTAGCACAGCAACAGAAAGCAAAGTGGGAGAGCTGTGAACGGACTGAAAATCACTCTAATTTAACCACTGCGCTGAGTCCCGCGCCTCTGCCCTTCCCCATCTGAAACATCAGCTTTTCAATGCCAGTCTCTTGCTCTCTAGAACTGCAAAGACGGCAGCTGACATATGACTTCACAAAGTCAATAAAAATGATGTAAAAGGACAATGTGTGTGGAGCTCCTGGCAAGTCCCTGACAAAGGATGAGCTGGCAGAATCAGTCTGGGCCGCATGGACAAAGAGGATACTGAGAAAAAGACACTTCAGGACAGTGGTTGCACAGAATAGTGGGGAGTCCTAGACTAGACCCAGGGACAATAGAGGGACATTTTCAGGGAAAAGAAAAGAAATGACACTGGAATAAAGTCTGTTATTAATTAATAGTAACATAGTCACACCAATGTCCTAATATTGACAAGTAGGAGCAGTATGAGAAAGTAGATTAAAAAATAGATGAGGATTTGGCATATTATATAACCATTGCAACTTTGGGATAAATCTAAAGTTACCTCCCCATGAAAAGGATAATTAAGTATAAATAGGGTAGATCATGACTTTGGTTCGTAAAGTCTCCAGGCAGATGTTTGTAGTATGTGTCTCCTTTCACAGTGTAGCAACAAACATAAAATATGATGGAGGATTACAGCTCAATGGGAGGGATTTTGGATTTCATTTGAAAAACCTCATTTGATTTGTTTTTGTGATAATTTCAAGAATCAATGTCCAGTACTCATAGGAGCCATCAAATTTTGTTAAATGTAAAATAATTCATTTCCAGAATTTTTATTTTTTCCTTTATTTTTTTTAAGACAGGGCCTAGTTCTAATCATATAGATGTTGCTGATTTTAGCCCCACTTGCCCATGAGATAAATACATTAAAAAAATCTTTATTTTATTTGTGTGTGTGTGTGTGTGTGTGTGTGTGTGTGTGTGTGTGTGTGTGCCCATTCCAGGACACATGGAAGTCAGGGAACAACTTTGTGGGTTTGTCTCTCTTTTTACCCTTACATAGATTCTAGAAATCAAACTCAGGTCATTCAGCTCGTGCAGCAATTGCTCTACCCACCAAACCATCTTGCCAGTCCCATAACTGAATATTAGTCATTATTTTCTAGTCTCAATGACACTTGAGTAAGTAGATTCCCCACCTCTGCCTGGTGTGTCTTACTTCCTCCCCACCCTCCTGTCTCTGGGAATCTCCATAATGCTGAAACAGAGAACTTCAAGGAAGACTAATGTACCTTTATGTATAAGAAAGGTGCTTACTGACTATGGAAGTGTGGCTAAGTAAAATATGATGTCACTTCACTTTATTGGCCCCCAGAGGCCTTCAGTAGGCCCTCTGGATTGCATCTATACTTTGGCTTTGTGTTGGCTTTTTATGAGACCATATGTTGATACTAGCTTTCACGGTAAATGCAGCTAGACTCTATTAAGTGGTGCCCACTGCTACCTTCTTTCCAGATGGGATACACACCATCTTCTGTTTCATAGAGAGAAGACTAAGTCCAGATGGGCTGGGCAAGTGCCTGCCTTGTTGAAGAACTGTGAACCTATGATAACTAGAACACTAGAATCCATCCATACTGGCCATTTTGAACACTAGCATCCACCCACATCGCCACAGATAGAGTTCTTGGGGGAGAGAGGGGGGGAGGAAGAAAGAGAGAGAGGGGGGAGAAAGAGAAAGAGAGAGAGAGAGAGAGAGAGAGAGAGAGAGAGAGAGAGAGAGAGAGAGATTCTGCCTTTCCAAGGAAATAGTCACACAGAAAGGACACTCTGCCTTTCTTATGTTTTAGAAATTTTTAAGTGAAATCAGATATTTTTATTTTTATTTGTTTTATTATCTTTAGCAGTGGTTTGTGTGTGTGTGTGTTTGTGTGTATGTGTGTGCATGTGTGTACATGATTTACTGAAGCCAGAGTTCAAAACAAGTGTCTTCCTCAGTCCCTCTTTATGTTATTTTTTGAGACAGGGTCTCTCACTAAACCTGAACCTGAAGGCATGACTCTGCTAGACTGCCAATATCTAACGCCAAGGATCTTCCTGTCTCTGGCTTCCAGCATTGGGATCATAAGCCAGGGCCATTGCACCAAGATATTTTATGTGCAAGCTGGGGATAGAACCTCAGGTTTTTATGCTTGTGTAGCAAGCACTTTATCAAACAGACCATCTCCATAACCCTGTATTTGTTTTTAGCACAGAGAAATCAAGTAAGTGACTTGTGTACTCCTGTGAGCAGCAGAAAAATATTAAAAATGGACAAAACCCACATGGATTCCTGGCACTTTGGAAACCAAATTTGTTCTGTGCTAATAAAGGCGATCAGCAAACACCATCTCTGTGTCAGCAGACCATGACGACTGTCCGTCCTAATTAGCCTTCTAGGCTGTGATAAAACACCATGTCCATAAGGCAACTTGGGGAGGAAAGAATTTATTTTGTTTGTGTTTCCATACCTCAGTCCATCGTCAAAGAAAGTCATGACAGCAACCTGGAAGCTGAAGCAAATGACATGGAGGAAAAAGAAATCAAGGCAGGAGCCCAAGGCAGACACCTAGATGCAGAATCTGCAGTAGACAACTTGTTCCCCATGGCTTCCCAGAACCACCAGCATAGGGACAGCACCACACCATGCCAATTAGTCGCAAATACAGAAAATGTGCCACAGGCTTGTATATAGGCCAGGCTGGTGGGGGCATCTTTTCATTTAAGGTTCCTTCTGCCAAAATGACTTTAGCTGTGTTAAGTTGCCATAAAACTAACCATCACAGAGATTATGTACTTAAGATGAAAAAAGGCACATGCATTTACTTGACAGGAATATTTGAACTCACATTAGGGAGGATATTCTTTCCCATTTCTACTCTCTTCAGTTGTGTGACTAATGAGGTCAAAAATATTGGGGGCTCCAGGCACATACCACATGCAAAGCCTTTTCAATAAGCAATGCAGTTCCTCAGGTGTAGCCAGCTGGCCCAGACACCCGTGCATATAACCCTCCCTCCTCTCTTCACAGAGAATTTGCAGTGTAGTTTCCATCCTTGCCTGTATTTCTAAAAGTTCTTGAGTTTTCCATCACAAGATAGTCAAGTTGAGGTCCCCCATCTATCTTAACTTCAGCTTCCCCCAAGGACAAATGAAAAAGCTACAAATTAGGCAAGTTTTCCAAATGGCAAAGACAGAATAAATTCCCAGTGCAATTTATGGGACCGGTGAGAGAAAATGAACCTTCTTTCAACAGTGGTGATTTGTGGATATGCAGTAGGTTCTTTTCTGGGGCATATGAGTATATGCACCCCCACACACACACACAGAAGCCTAGGGGTCTAGGCACGTTCAATCCCAATCTGGGGACGTAAGTCTTCAATGTGCATTTCTCAGGGAGAACACGAGTATGGAAATACAGCTGCCTTCAGGGCAGTAATGCAGAATATACTGATGAGTCAGGGAGCATTGAGTTCTTTGCTAGACCCTTCTCACATCTCATTCTGGCAGAGGGTTTGGATATAAGCAAGATGAGATTAGATAGGACTCAAAGCCTTGGAGAAGACAAGTTGGCTATCAGGGGACAAAGCCTGCTGCTCTTCCTTGAGTCTGCTTCCAGCTGCTGGGTTATGGCTTCTGATCTCTCCTGGCCCTTCTTTTCTTTCAACTCCATGAAAAAAAAAGGATGTGTTTCCCTTTCCTGGAGCTGAAAAGTAAGGAGACGTCTCAGGCTCATCTTTACAGACAGCCTTCACTGTCACACAGAGCAATTTCAACTGACAGCAAAAAGCAGCAAACAGATATGATTGCTCATCTGCCTTGGCAGCCCCCAAAAATTCGAGTTCAAGGCAGAGGCCTGTTGAGGCCATTACTGCCTCCCTAATTCATTACAGGATACTGTGTCCCAAATGCAGGGACTGGTAGCATTGTGGCTTTAAAAGAAAAGAAATTCAGGGTTTAGGGAAGGAGCAAACAAAACACACAATTTGAATATGAGAGAGAGAGAGAGAGAGAGAGAGAGAGAGAGAGAGAGAGAGAGAGAGAGAAGAGCCCATGATCTAACAGATAGATCAACCAGGGTGTGTGGTCTGTGTCTTGGGTACTCATTCTAGGACCAAGAGGCTTGCTCACATAAACTTTATAAATTTTCCAATGCACACAAACATGGTGCTCACCATAAAAAAAAAAAAAACAGGTGAAGGCAGGTACCACTATTCACACATATACTTTATATTTCCAGAGCCCAGGTAATCCAACATAAACAAAACCCTGTACACTTACCTTCTGCTCAATTCCCGTGTTGACAGGTTGGCAGATCAGGAAGAAACAGAGGTCAATGAAAACAAAAGTCCTGTAAATACACAACTACATTGGGCTACACCCATGAGCTCTACAGTACTGCATTGCTAGACTTGCCCAGCTCTGAGTGGCAGGAAAGAAAATCAGCATGGGTGGTTGTCTTAGTTAAGGTTTTTATTGCTGTGAAGAGACACCATGGCCACCATAACTATTATAAAGGAAAACATCTAATTGGGGCTGGATTATGATTTCAGAGGTTTAATCCATTATAGTCATGGTGGAGAGCATGATGCGGACAGAGCATGGCAGCTTGCAGGCAGACATGGTGGTGGAGAAGGAGCTGAGAGAGAGTTCTAAATATGTGGATCCACAGGCAGCAGAAAAAGACTACCATAGTGGGCATAGCTTGAGCATCTGATACTTAAAAACCAGCCTCCTAGTGACACACAAAGTCATACCTATTCCAAAAAGGCCACACCTCTTAATAGTACTACTCCCTATGGGCCTATGGGAGCCATTTTCTTTCAGATCACTACAATGGTGCCAGGGGAAAGGCACGTTGGTGATTTATTTTGACTGTCAACTTCTTTGGGTTGAGAGATGAGGAGATTGGTGAAACATCTCTGGAGGTGTTCATGAGGGAGTTCCCAAAGACAATTAGATCTTTGGGATTTGATATAATCAATAGTTTCTTTGATTGATGTGATCAGTATTTAAGTAGACTACTTGGAAAGGGGTGAAACTGCAGAAGGTGGAGCCTGTTAGGAGAAGTCCTTGGAACATATCTGTAGGTGCTGTATCTTCTTACTGTGTCCCCTTTCTGTCACTGCTCCACTCTGCTTCCTGTCTATCATAATGCCAGATGCTCCAGCCACCCTACTCTTCCTACCATGATGGACTGAACCCTCTGAAACTGTGAGCCAAACAAAACCCTCTCATTTCCGTGGCTTATATTAGAAATTTTGTCAGAATGACACAAAAGTAACATACTTATTGTGCAGTCGGCTTCCTGTTAATATAACAAGATACCTGAGATCATTCGATTATAATTTAAAATAAAGGTTTATGTCAGCTCACAGCTCAGAAGTTTCCTGTGTGTAATCAAGCATCCCATTTCCTCTTCACTGATGGAGCTTGTGTATAGCAAAGCCATGAATACCAGGGGCCAGGGAGCAAATGGAAAATAAGAAGACATCCAGCTCACCCCAAATCATCTTTGGGTTATATAATCAATGATCTACAGAACACCCACTTGTCCCACCTTCTAATGTTGCTGTCCTTTCCCAATAGTACCACTACTGTAACTAAAACCTTGACTCTGGGGTCACACTTATCCAAACCACAGTGCCTACTTAGAAAATGCTTCATGTATCATTGGCTAGTCAAGTAACATGATGAGAAGCAGGAATTATAACTATCTGGGTGACCTTGGGCCATCCTTGACATTTCTAAGCCACACTTATTCATCTTTAATTGGGCCCTGTGGTCTATGTCTCCCTGCACTTTACACTTTATTACAAACAATGTGAGTGTATGTCTACAAAATGTAATAGTCATCTGCACTGTGGGCACATCCCAGAAGCATTCAAAACCTTGTGGTCAGGAATGCTTGCTCTAGGGATGGCGGAAGAAGCCCTACAAAGTCTACAGCAGGACGTGGAGATGCCTCAGTCAGCAGAGGGCTTGCCAGGAAAGCCGAAGACCTGAGTTTAATCCCCAGAAGCCATGTGGGAAAAAATTAAGCATAGTGCCGCACACACTTGAAATCCCAGCACTAAGGGAGGCAGAGACAGGTCAATCCCTGTGGCTCCCTGGCCAGCCAGCCTAACCTAACCCGTGAGCCCCAGAACATTGTCTCAAAAAATCAAAACAAACAAAACAATAAGGAGAAAGAATAACACCTTAGATCATCCTCTGGCCTCCATGTGCACACATGCAGACACACATACCCATGACCTGTAAGGGTTAGGGTTAAGGTGAACCATGCATGCATTGGCTAGAAGGTGGACCTGTACCTTGCCTGCCTCTCCTGCATTCAGTGGCTCACTGCTACCCTTGGGAAATTATACCACCTACTTAAAAAGTGACCTCCATTGGGTGTGGTGGCATATGTCTTAAATCCCAGTACTTGGAAGACTGGGAGATCATGAGTTTGAGGCCAGACTAGTCCACAGAGAGAATTTGGTCAGTCAGGGCTACACAGAAAAACCTTGACTGGAAAAAAAAAAAACAAAAACAAATAATAAAAGTGATTTCTATCCCATGAGTAGGATCTCCTTTTATGTCTAATAGCAAACACACACAGACACACACACACACACACACACACACACACACACACTATTCAGTGGTAGAAAGCCTCATTCTTGCTACATTAATTTGGTAGCAAACAAATCACAAGATGATATTGGGTCACATGACCTTCATTTCCCTCTCACTATGAACACTGCCCACTTCCCCAGCTCCTCAGAAACTCCTTGACTCTGAGTCTCTCACATTAGCTGTGAGGAAACTAGAAGTTACATAGAAGACACCTGCTTCTGTGAGTGATGAATCAAATATAGACTCTGATTATGAGCTGACCAGTTAAATGAAAGGACTGCCCCGGCATTGTTAATAAGACCATTAACTGTAGGTTCCTGCTCATCTCCATATATTTGGTCGCATATTAAGATAATGAATCAATTTTCCAAGACTGGGTATGAAAACACAATCAGACTCAGCCAGCATCCCCCCCCAAATGTCATTTTTATGACTCCTTGAGATGCATATTTTTACCCAAACAGTTTGAAAATGGACTTTGCAGAGTTTGGAAAAGAGTCCATGACCTTTCAAGGAGCCCCAGTTGAAATCAGGCATTTGAAGAAAAATCTCATTATAAAGGGAACAGTTTGCAGAAACTGACACCCAAGTTTTCCTTTGATTTAAAAGGTGTCTTGAGTAGAGATTTTTGAATTGGAAGTTGGGGGATAGGTGTCTTCCTCCTTCAAGGATTTTCTAAGGGATCTCGGGGTATATGCAAAACACAAACATTGGTGTTAGGGTTCTCTAAAGCATTTCCAAAGTATAAAAAGAGATAAAAATGAGTCCTTTGAGTGCCAAACACCTGCAGATGTGGAGAGTAGGGTAGGGTCAATAGACAGACAGACAGATAGATAGACAGATAGATAATAGATAAATAGATAGATAGATAGATAGATAGATAGATAATAGATAATCATAACGCCATGCAGAAATGGAGAATCCTGGTGAAATTTAAAACATGCTGTTTTCTTTCTTCTTGCCTGGTAACAGAAGAGTCCACATTAGGTTAAATTAAAAGGGGTCCTATTTTTGAAGCACTTTTCTTTATGTAAGAAAGGTTTGTTACAAGATAAAATAAAATGATAAAAATATCAGGCAGGGTTTAGATAACTCTCTGGGAATGTACTCATGTTAAGAAGAATTGTCTTTATGTAAAGGAAGATTGATAATGTTCGGGGAACACCTGGTGACTTCCAGAATGCTGCCATCCAGCCTTCCTAGACACCCAGGTCATTCATAGTTCTCTGCTGGCATCCCAGGGAGTGTCCCATGCTGCCCACATGTATCCCTGATGAAAGGTTTCCGGTGTAGGCTTAAAGGGACACTGAAATGTTAGAGGCAAGAAGTTTATTAGAAGAATTATTAGTGCTATTCACAGACAGACAGCATCAGAGCCAGGGCTCCCAGGAGAATTCAGGCCTAAGAGGCAGCACTGGGGTCTCATATAGGCCTCTGAGGATGAGAAGGCTTCACAACACAAGGCTGTAGCCAGGCTCTCTGATTTCCAGTTTGGAGGCAGGGAAGGGGCTGGGAACAGAATGCATGATCACCAGTGCCCAGTTTCATGTAAACTTACGTCCCAAGTGAGAGATCTCGGCACCTGGGAGTCTATTAACTGGAGATCCATGGACAGCGGCCTCAGTAGGTGTCTGTCAGTGCCTATGGATGGGAAGGACTGCAGCAGGGATTGTGACCTGGTAGTCCGGTCTGGAGTCTACACTCGTCACCTTCATTTACCCATCTATCTGTCACACGCACACTCTGCTACACACAGGGAAAGGTCTTCGTAATCTTTCAGCTTCTAGCCTGCCACAGAGTTGTATGGAATAAACTTGGAACCAAACTGAACAC
The DNA here is from genome assembly GCA_004025045.1 of Sigmodon hispidus. Taxonomy (NCBI): domain Eukaryota; kingdom Metazoa; phylum Chordata; class Mammalia; order Rodentia; family Cricetidae; genus Sigmodon; species Sigmodon hispidus. The sequence goes on along the minus strand of PVIH01029163.1, from coordinate 3,949 downwards.
TGAGTTTACTTTCCCCACAAATTATTTCATGACTGTATTTGTTATTGATGTTGTTTTGAGACAGGTTTATATGTAGCCCAGGTTGACCCCAAACTAGATATATTGCTGAGGATAACCTTGAACTCTGATCTTCCTGCCTCTCTTCCCAAGTTCTAGGTTACAGGCCTGCCACACCACACTCAGTTGCTCTGAGATCTCCCTCACAACCTCATTTTTCTCTCTCCAAAGTTGCCCCTAGGAAGATGCTCATTTCTCTTCACAGACTGAAAAAAGTTCTACATGCCAAACCTGTGCCTCTTTCTTGGGTGTTATTATCCTCAAATTTCATCTGCAAAGGCAGCAAGATTGGTGAAGGATTGGTCAGCCATTGCTGTTAAAGTGATCTGTTAGTGATGATGTATGAAGTTAAACAGATGGGAATCTCTTTGAATAAGAGAGTGATCTTTCTTCTCCCTCACAAGCAACACCTCAGACTCTTTCAATGGCCTGCCCCATGCAGTGGTTTTGTACATTCTCTGGAGACGGATTGCCCAAAATGGACTCTGAGCTTCACCACAGGCCCCGTTATTGACCTTGAGCCAGTTACTCAATGTCCCCATTGCCCACAATGTTCCGTCAGTAAAAAGAGAGTAATTACATAGGTCCATCTCCCAAGACTGTTGTAAAGATCTGTCCAAAGTATTCAGCATATTGCTGGTTCTCAGTGTGCAGGGAGCATAGGCCTGCTAGCATGAGTTGCAGTAACAAAACACTAAAGCAGATATGATCTCTGTGTCCTAAATAGTGAATCGAAGTAACGTTCACTCTTACTACACATAGGGTCCCTGTCCACTGATTCTCTAAGGAAATGACAGTAAAGGAGCTGCCAGCTCTTTGTCATGTCAGAGAGAAGGAAACAGAGTGGCAGGTTACAATGGTTCTAGGGCATCTCACCAGATGTCACATGGTCCTTATATCCACAGAGCTGAGTCTCTCTATACCTAGCTGTTCCATGTTGTGATTTACCCAGCAAACATCAAAGATATTCAACAACAAAAATTATGTCTACACAGAACATGTTCAGACTTTTTTGTCATTGTGTGTGCATACATGTGCATATGTGCATACATGCATATATACACATATGTGTACAAGTCCTGTGTCATCTAAGAAAAATGCTTGAGCATCCGTGGGAGTTCCTAGAACCTATCCCCTGGATACATGGGGTGAATGTGTTTCATTGACTTTAAGTTGCCACAAAGATCATCTTAGCTCCTCTGAGGTAGAAAAATAGAATCCTACCAAGTGCCTAAATATTGGGAGAACCAGCTAGACATAAGCTTAATTTTAATATTAACGAGGTTGAGGTAGGAAGATTGCATATTCCAGACCAACCTGAGCTACACAGTGGGACAGCATCATGCTGGGAAGATGGTAGTGGGGGACAAGAACCTTTGGTCAGTGATCATGCACTGACTGATAGCATGCGGATGGAATTCTTACACAACCTTCAAGCTTTCCCAAGCAGGAGTGTCAATGCCAATGGCATGAGCCAAGCAGTTACCATGAACAAAGTCACCTCTCTGTTCTTCACCACCACTGCCGCTGCCATCACCGCCACCCTTGCACTCTACTTCACACTCATTTGCAGCAAAGGCACTGTCTCCACCTCCCACCACAGTCCTAGCTGCTATGTTATTTGATAACACACATGGACAGCCAATGGTTTCTGAGTCGGCTGATGCAATGCTTCAGTCTGGGTGCCTGGCAGATGGAAGGAAAAGCTTCCAGAGAGAAAATGGGCTCTTGTTTCTCTGCTTTTTTTCCAGAGTATAGGAAACACCACCAACATGGTACTTAAGAAAAATAACCCCAGTCCTCAGGCCTGTCGACTAAGTTTAATGGGAAGACCTTTTCGCCTTACATCCTTTACAGGGGAGGTGAGAGGTGCTGGAAGCCAGAGAAGAGTCCTTCCCTGATTCTAAATGGCTTCCTAAATGTTCTTTGGTGATTTACGTAGCAAATAACTAAAACACACAAGGAAGCTGGTAACCTTTCCTTTGATCTCTCGCACGGAGAGGACGAGGAGGAAAGGCCTCTTGGAAGACTTTCAGAAGCCACTAAACTGCTTTCTATTGATTTTACACTAAGATACTTTATCACCCTTGTTGCCTTAAAAAGAAATGAAATCTGTGTCAGAGTCTAAATAGACTTTCCTAGAAAAATCAGCCCCATGCTTCTTGGCAAATGCTGGAAGGGATGTTTATCAGCTTCACCACATCAGCTTTTGGGGGACTTTGTTTTTAACAGATGTGTCTTTCCTGCCATAATGCCCCCGTCCTCGAAAGCACTGTGACCCATGTGTCAATCCCTGTGATTAAAATATGAGGGCTCTGAAACTCCAGTCTCCTTCCGGCAGACTCGGGAACACTGACTGGGAGTTGTCACCAGCTTGAGCATTTCTGCTGAGTCCACAGACGACAGCCCCCCAAGCTCAAATCCAACTCTGGAATCTCAGAACAGTGATCAGTGTTTAACTTGCAGTGTTTTTTGAAATGCCTGCCTCACCACATGTGATCCAAAATGTCAGCAAGTTTGTGAGCTGTTCCCAGAGGAAGGGGCAGGTCTATGTAGACTCCTTCACTTATATTTGGAAGGTCAGCTCTCTTCAATATATAGAAACCCTAGCCCACAGAACTCATAAATTACAGAGATCTTTCATTTCACAAAAGGGGTCTATGTACAGAAAGACCTGGATTCTAGTCTTGACCTTGTTTGTAACCAGCTACATTTCTTTGAACTACTCAACAAATCACTCCTGGTCTGAGCATCTGCATTGGTCAAAATTGCCTTCCCCTGCTACTCAAGCAGAGCACAGTCTATGAGTGGATTACAGAAGCCAAGATAAGTTCCTTCCTAGGAGACGATTTTTGGTTTTAAGGTTTTTACATTTTAATTGATTGGTGTGTGTTTGTGTGTGTGTTTATGTGTGGAAATACATATGTGTGGATGCATGTGCCCACATGTGTGCATGTGGGGGTCAAAAGACACCTCAAGTGTCATTCCTCAACCATCTTTCGCCTCTCATTTGAAGCAGCATCTCACTGGCTGTGATTTATACCAAAAAGGCTAGATTAGCTAAAGAATGAGCAGCCATGGTTCTACCCATCTCTACCACTCATGGTGCTGCTGGATCCAAGTGCATACTCCTGTGCCCAGCTTTTTATGAGATTCTGAGCAGCCAACCTCAGGTTCTCATGCCTGAAAGGCAAATATTTTACCTACGGGGGCATCTTCTCAACCAATTAAAATTTGATTTTGTAATAATTCATATTTACAAAAATAGTTTAAAGAACACCCATTCGACTGAATCTAAACCATGAGAAGTCACGTGAAACCCTTTCTCCATCCTCATCTTTGCATACCACCCCTGTCTTTGGCCACTACCCCAAAAACAACTCTTACCAGGAACTCAGTACTTTTCATCTCCACACACCTCATGATCATTTCTCAACATACATTTAAACCCATGGATAAAAACCAGTACTGTTTGCATATATATCATAAATAGACAAATGGGGTAATTCTATGTGTTTCCTTCTGGGACTTGCTTTAGTGGCATGTTTTATCTAGTCTAGAGCGCTGTGGCTGGCATAGGAGCTGCAAAGGTCTTTCCTTTTTCACAGATGCAGTAATCTATGGTTTTTCATGGAGTGGAGACAGTGAGCCCACTTGTGTCCTCTTTTTTTTTCCCCCTCTTTTTTTTTCCTTCTTTATTTTGTATTTATCAAAAAAAATCAGTAAAAAGAATTTAAAAAAAAAATGCCGAAGAGTTAACAATAACTATACAGAGGATAATAATCATAAGCATGGCTTATCAAGGGTGGAAATGCAAATAAGATTACTACACATATATTTTCTTTGTGTTCATCTTTCCCTCTGAATTTTTTTTCCATCCCTGTATATCCTT
>PVIH01029162.1:0-14114 GCA_004025045.1 Sigmodon hispidus | reverse complement strand
AGCTCAACTATGTTCATAGCAGCATTATTTGTAATAGCAAGAACCTGGAAACAACCTAGATGTCCCTCAACTGAAGAATGGATTAACAAACTGTGGTACATCTACACAATGGAATACTACTCAGCAGTAAGAAAAAATGATATCCTAAAATTCGCAGGCAAATGGATGGATTTGGAGAATATCCTCCTGAGTGAGGTATGACAAATTCAGAAAGATAAGCAGGGGATGTACTCACTCATTAGTGGTCTCTAAACAAACAAACAAGAAAAAAAGCCAAGCATGCCCAAGCTGCAATCCACAACCACGGAACAGCTTGGGATCAGAAACACCCTGGACTGATCCTTCGGATCCCACTCCAACTATAGGAACACCTGACTCACTCTTGAGAGAGGGGGGACAAAACTGGATTTGTCAGGAGTGGAGACTGATCCAAGCATTATTGGGTCAGTGGGACCATAGGACTGTCTGCTCCCTGCCCAGGGAGGGGATGGGGAATTGTGGAGAAGAAAAAATGACCTGATGTGGCGGGAGGGGGAAAGGACCTTGAATGGGGATATACAGGGATGGAAAAAAAAATTCAGAGGGAAAGCTGAATACAAAGTTAATATATGTGTAGCAATCTTATTTGCATTATCACCCTTGATAAGTCATGCTTATGATTTTTATCTTCTTTATAGTTATTGTTAACTTATCAGCATTTTAAATTCATTTTACTGTTTTTCTTGATAAATACAAAATAAATAAAGAGAAAAAAAATAGACCTCATTGCTGGAACATCTCTATCATTAAGCATTTGGAGGAGTTGTCAAACAAATGCCCCAGGCCAAATATGTCACATGTCCAATGTTATTATTGGGTAATATATGAAAACCTTTGATTTATGTGTAGAGGAATTCAAGTTTCTCTCTCTCTCTCTCTCTCTCTCTCTCTTTCTGTGTGTGTGTGTGTGTGTGTGTGTGTGTGTATGTAAATCACACTGAGTATGGGGGAGAAATGTTGAAAGATTAACTTAGTGAATGGACAATAAGTATAACTGAACACAGTAGAGAGTACTGGAGTGTATGTATTGATCCAGGTTTGTCCTGTATGACTGTCATAGATCTGGGTCCTGTTTAATTTTTGAAACTTAGCCAGTTTCTTCATCTATACAATAAAAAGTGTAGATGAGATCATAGAGTTGCAAACAGAGGATTCTAGGGACCAGAATGACCATAGAAGAATGTAAACACAGAGTAAGAGTAAGCCTTAGGTGTTTTTCTATAATCTGCTCTCTTATTCTCTCCTTTAGAAGAAGATGGAGGATAAACAACATTTTCAAAGTGCATTGTTGGTCTGATGGATTAACAGCCTGTGATCCTCAGATGTAGTAAGATTAATTTTCTAGTTACTGTGACAAAATACTTGACACAAGAAACTTAAGAAATTGGGGTGGGGGCTGGAGTGATCAGTCTAAAACCTGAGTTTAATCCCTAAGAGACCATGTTTAGAAAGGAGAGAAATTAAGAAAAAAAGTAATGGGGGGAGGGAGGGAAGAAAGGAAAAGCTGAGCATGTCAGCATACATTTAAGGCAGGCTTTGGGGTGATGGAGACAGGTGGATCCTTGGAGTTTGCAGACCAGCCAGTCTACTCTACTTAATTAAACACCAGTCTTTGTAGAAACCCTGTCTCAAAAAAATAAGGTAGGCAGCCACATGGGAAATGATATCTCAGGTCCTCTAGAGTACACACACATGTGAGTGTGCATACATTCTCATACACACAGGGCAGCTGCCTTAATTGAAGGAGAAAAAGGTTTGTGTTTGCTTATAGTCTGGAGAGATATAGTCCATCATGGAAGAGAAGGCATGGTCTCCAATGCAGAACAACCAGCTGGGGACCAAGCATTCAAACACATTAACTTTTAGGCACTATTTCACATTCAAACTACATCAAAAGTCTGGTTTCTCAGCCCATACTACTGACATTTTGTTTTAGGTAATGTTTTGTTTGTAGTGGCTATCTTTATACAATAAAAGTTTTTTTTTCACACCATTTCTGGCTTCTACCCAGTAGATGTTCTTAGCACTTACCCTCAACTTACCCTCAACCCACCAGTAGGGACCAGATTGCACATAGGTGAAACGCATTATATTTTGAATTTACTGTGCAAGCACAGGTCTTAATTTTATATTTTGTTTTAAAAGATTTACTTTTCTCTTTCTCTCTCTCTCTGTCTGTCTCTCTCTTTGTGTGTGTGTCTCTGTGTGTGTATGTGTGTGTTTGTTAGAGAGAGAGAGAGAGAGAGAGAGAGAGAGAGAGAGAGAGAGAGAGAGATGTGTGGGCACTCCTGAAGAGGAAGGCATCAGGTACTGTGAACCTGTAGACAGTTGTGTGCAACCAGATGTGGGTTTGGGAAACAAAAGCTCTGCTTTGGAAGAACAGTAAGCACTTTTAATCACTGAACTATCTCTCCAGCCCAATTTTATTTAGCATGTGAATGGAGGAGATACATGAAGAGTCCACCTATGTGAAGGCAGAGGAGAGTATTATGTGTCTTCCTCATGAATACAATCCACTTTTTTTTTTAATTCAGGTCCCCTCATTGACCAATTAGGCTCAAATGAATGGTCAGCATGCTCCAAGGATCATCCTGTCCCTGATTCCCCAGCTCTGGGATTGCATCATGCCTGGAATATTTCCATGAGTTTGGGGGGATTAAATTGGGGTCTTCATGCTTATAAGGCAAGTGCTTTACTGAATTAGTATCTCATAGCCATTTTATTTCGTTACGTTTTTGACAATGCCTCATGTAACTCAAGCTGGCCTTGTGCTACATATGTAGCCAAGGATGACTTTAAGTACTGACCCCTCTACCTCCATCTCCTGAGTTGTATTATTATAGGCCTGTGCCACACTACCCAGTTTTATGAGATGCATGAGAGAATTGGGGCTTCATTTGTTAGACAAGCACTGTATCAACTAAGTTCCATCTTTATCCCCAAACATAGATGTAGTAGGATTAAAGGCATGGCACCACCACTGCCTGCCTGGGAGCCTGGAACTCTCTCTATAAACCAAGCTGGCCTCAAACTCAGATCTGCTGGGATTAAAGGCATAGGTTACCACCCCTGGTCTTTCCCCTGTGCTGGGATTAAAGTTGTGAGGTACTACTTTCTGACTCTCCTGGATTGGCTGTGGGTGGATCTCTTCTCTGATATTCCAGACTGGTTTTATTAAATATATAGCATACATAGATATTAAGGTAGAGACTCTATCAGTGCTATGTAAAGTGTAGGCCATGATTAGCAGAATCAGCATTACCCAGAAGCTTGTTAAAATGCAAGTTCAAAGGCCTCAGTTGGTACTGACTGACTTAGATTCTGGGAGACTCTGCTCTCCAGTGGACTCCAATGCTTACTAATGTTGAAGCAGCAATGAAGTGGATCCTGAAGGTAGTAACTGAAGCCTTTCCCCCCTTCATATATGGGGTTAAAAATAAATAGAATTAGTGAGGATTTTAACAGGCAGGGGAGACAGAAAAATGCTGGAGGGAGATAAACAGAAGTGCACTACATCCTCCATCAATGAGAAGTAGGATAAGGGAGAAGCAGTTCAGATTTTAGTGGCATTTGAGGAATCACCTATAAGTATTCTAAAATAACATGGATTTGTGAGAAATACATTCTTTGGTTACCTACCTATGCATGCAAGCTATGTTCAGACTATGTGTTCACAATATTAGATGTCAGTCACAGTGGTTGTAACTCCAGAGTAATCTGCGTTACCTCCCATGATTGAAACTCCTCCATTTTTCTGTTTCTGGTGGCAAGGCCTTCCTTGCCTGCTATCTCTGATAGAATAAACTTCTACCCCTCATTCCTCAGTCAGTAAGCAACAGGACTGATTAGCTTGTACCTGCTAAGAATCGTGATTTGGGTTTAGGTTTGTAAAATACGTTATAGAATAAGATTATTGCTAGACCATCATGAGAAAGGCACAGTGTTTTAAAGAGAACATTATTTTAATTGATATATTATTTGATTATGAAAGTTTTTTCTCATATCAGCATTGATTTAGAAAAATATTCTTTTATCTTGGGATCTCTCTTTTGTTCAATAAACTAGTTCTCACCAAATAATATAGGAAGTAGGAAAATTGCATGTGGTGTGATTATTTAGAAAGTATTAATAGAAAGACATTAATAGAAAATCCAGAAAGCAAAAAGAAAAATATTGAAGTGATCCATAATCTTGCTATTCAAAATAAACACAATTAGTAGTTTTTGCTTCATTAAAACTCTTTGTGTATGAGATGTATCTATGCATATACTCATGTATGTGCAGGTAAAAGTGACATGTGTTCCCTTGAGCACACAACAGTCAGAAGAGGTCTTTGGTATGCTGCTCTACAGCTCTTTGCCTCAATCTGTTGAGACAGGACCTTTCACTGAACCTGGAACTCAGCATGTTTTAGCTAGTCTGCGTGGCAAGCCATCCCTATGAATCCTATTTGCCCGGTCCCAGTTCTGAGGTTAGAGACCCCTGTGGCCAGACTGGCTTCTTTCTTTTCCTTTCTTCTCTTTTGGTTTTGTTGTTGTTTTGTAATGAGAAGGTACACTCAGGTCCTCATGCCTGTTCAGTCAGCACTCTCCTACTAAGCCATCTATCTCCCTAGCCAAGTGCACAGATTATAGGCCTGGGCCACCACACCCTGTTTTATTATTTTTATGTTAATGTTTATTGATTTTTATTCATATTATTATGGTACTTAGTGTCTTTTTATTATTCATAATCTTTATTATTATTATAATTGTTATCTATTTTTGTTTCTTTGATATTGCTCCTCTCCATATAAGAATGTTAAAAGTACATCCATCCCGAGATCAGCAAACACACTAAGATATATATTAGGCCTTTAAGGTTCTGCTGACCTCCTTTAAAATATTAACTTCCAGATGCAGTGACCTCAGCACTTTTAGGTAGAAGCAGAGAAATAGAAGTTCAAGGTAATCCTGTATTATAGGGGGAGTTTGAGACCTGGAAGACTTAGAAGCTTCTTTAAAAAACAAAAGAAAACTAACCAATGCAAATATCAAACAACAACAACAAATCACCCTAGTTATGCCTGATTTATGATGTTAGATGCTGACAACTTGAGAGGCTTCTAAAGCTGTGTCACTGAAAAGTCAGCTGCTAAAGCCACTTCATGCTGCAATGTCAAGCAGCCTCGGATGACACAGAAATAAAATGTGTATGACTGTTTCTCAATACTACCATTTTTAAAATTGGCCATGCAGAATGGGTTGCTAAGTCCTAATCAAAACATAACCCCAGGGCCATCATTTTAATGCCAACCAATAAAAGATGTCTATATAAGTGACTACTGTTCGCTTGGTAAAGAATGAAGACTAATAGTCCCATCATACAGAGCCACCATGAAAGGAGAAGATGATGTGGGGGTTTTAGAATAAAATCCACACTCTCAAGTGTTTACACACCATCAGGAACACATGTATTTGTGAGGAAATGCTTCTAAAACAGTAAATCAATTAACTGAATTGTCTTAAAGCTTGAGGATCACAGCCTCACAGCTAGTATTTGGCATAAGTGCCCCTGCTAGTAAAGTAGAGGTGGTATTGGTGCTCTTTCATAACATTTATTTCTGTCAGTGAAATAAAAGGAAAAAGAGCAATGTGGAGGTTTGATGTGGTTGAAACTCCCTGAAATGACCCAGATCATACAGTGTGCCCTCCTTACAGGATGGCAAAGATGACTAGAAACTAGTCTGTACTGGATCAATGTGGAGATTGCCTAGTTTGAATTTTCCTCTTACACAAATCAAGGGAAAAATGCTGTGATCCACTTGTGTGCTCATTCCTGAAATTTCTGCTGGCTCCCCAAAAAGCCCTGGGAAAGGAAAAAGATAGCCCTGCATCTCCTTTCAAAATGAAGCGGTGAAGATCTTTACAAGACTTGACTTGTTGGTGAGCTGTCTTCTATGACAGAGCTGAATCATAGGGTGTGCTGTAGCCAAGACACTCCAAGAGCCAGGACAGAAAGAAAAATTTGTGGTATTTGCTCCCCAAAGGCTGCAGAAAAATTGCCTGATATTTTATTCTGGAGAGCCTGAGGGTATATTCTAGGACAACAGTTCTCAACCTGTGAGTTACCACCCCTTTGCGGGGTTGAATAGCCCTTTCACAGGAGTTGCTTAAAACCATCGGAGAACACAGATACTTATTTTATGACTCACAACAGTAGCAAAATTACAGTTAGGAACTGGAAACAAGAATAATGGCATGGTTGGGGGTCAGCACACGAGGAACTGTATTAAAGGGCTGCAGCATTAGGGAGGCTGAGAACCACTGCCTAGAACTTAAAGCTAGAGAACTGCTACAAGCTGAGGCTTTGAAAATAGCCTTCCCGAAGTGGCGTGTGGTGATATAGTTTATTTAATGAAATCAGCCTGGAATAGCAGAGGGTAGAGCTATCTCTCAAGCCTTGTTTGTTTGTTGGGTTTTTTGTGAGACAAGGTTTTCTCTATTGTTTTCAGAATGCTTGCCATAGTTGCATTAAAACTTTGATCTAGTCGGGTTGCAGCAGTAAGGCAGTGGTAGCACACACGGTTAATCCCAGTACTTGGGAGGCACAGGCAGGAGGATTTCTGTGACTTCAAGGCCAGCCTGGTCTACAGAGAGAGTTCCAGGACAGCCAGAACTGTTACACAGAAAACCCTGTTTCAAAAACAACAACAACAACCACAAAAATGCTGGAAGAGGTGTCTCTGTCCTCTGATATTCCAGGCTGATTTCATTAAATACAAGCTATATCGCCACAGAGGTAACCATAGGGAAACTCACAGATATGAGGCCATGAGACTGTAGTCTGGAGACCTGGCATGGTGGTCAAGAACACTTGGAGCTCTTCCAAAAGATTTGAGTTCAATTCCTAGCACCTATGTCAGGTGGTTCACAGCCACTTCTAAGCCCAGCAGCAGGGGAGCTGACACTATCTTCCAGACTCCATAAGTTCTTTCACAGTTGTGGCATACACTGATGTAAACACATGTGCATACACACAAGTAAAAATGATAACCTTTTTTCAAAAAAAAAAATAGGAGGGCATGAAAAACTGAAGTTCAGAATATTGGTATTTGGGGAGGTGCAAAAACATCGTTATTGTTCCTTAAATTTTTCCTGAACAAAAGAAATTTGATTCTTGAAAAATATTAATTGAAAATTCTTGTTTTATTTCATTTATATGGATGTTCTTGTCTGAGAGTATATCTTTGCAGCATGTACTTGCCTGGTGCTCAGGGGACCAAAAGAGGACTTTTGATCCACTGCAACTGGAGTCACAAGTGGCTGTGGGTACACCAAATGAAACCCAGGTCCTCTGGAAGAGTAGCCAGTGCTCTTAATCACTTTGCTATTTCTCCAGTCCTACTTCTTTATATACAGTTATTGTTATGTCCTTATATGCACACATATGCCAAGCTGTATGTATAGAGTTCAGAACACAACTTGTAGGAATCAGAGGTCTCTTTCTATGGCATAGGTTCTGAAGACTGAATACAGATCATCAGACTAGATGACAAGTGCCCTACTGCATGAGAGAGATATCTTGGTGGCCCATGAGTATTGTTTTAATTTACTAAGTTCTAGGATGCTTTGGCACATGGCACTGTTTACTAAAACACTATTATAAACTTGTCCAAAATTCACAAGAAAAGGTGAGAGGAAAGCAAGACCAGAAAATCAGTAAACCTAGCAATAAAAGGAAAATACTTTTCTGAAATATTTTAGATTATATTTTGATCATTTTATTTTACCTGGGCTTTCTGGAAAAAGGAATATATGATAGTTTAAGCACACTTCTCAAGCTACTTTAAAAAAAACAAACCTCCTATTATTTAGTGGTTCCATGATTCTAACTCAACACATCTAGAGTAGGGCACAAGTTTATAGAGCCTCCCCTTCTTTTTTAGAGTCTCGTGTATTTCAGGCTGGACTCACTCATATTCATTATGTAACTGAAGATAATCTTGAAGGTCTAATGCTCTTGCTTCTAATGGCTAGACTATGGGTGTTTATGAGTTTCTAGGACTCAAACCCAGAACTTCACCAAATGAGCTACAGTTATAGTACCAGGTTCATGCATTCATTCCTTGTTTGCTCATTTTTGTAACCACTTGCTACACTGAAGTCCAGGCTAGCTTAGAACTCACCATGTAACCTACACTAACCTTAAACTTAATAAAATTTTTTTTGTTTCAGTCTCACAAGTGCTAATATCATAGGTGTGAATAACCACATATAGACATATTTCTGTTTTCAACAAACACCCAGGGGATGTCAAAACTGGTGTTCCTATACTGTGGTCTCATATGGGTTTCCCCTTGGCTTCCCAGTCCTTGTGATCTTCTTTAAAAGATTCTGGATAAGACACAAGAAAGCATAGTCTGAAAGATAGATAAGGGACCCCACACCTGTATTGAGCAATATACACCCTCTTCAAACAAAGCAACTAGTCACTCTGTTCTGATAACTTCTTAGAACCCCCATGGTAACTCCCTTTTTTGTGGTCAGACCCACCCTGAAACTTATCTTGACCTGGAGGCAGTGAACTCATCTAGCCTAGACTGGTCTTAGGAATACACCCAACAAGACAAACTATGCTCAAATAAATTGTTTAGGAAAATATATTCACAATTCTATGCCTGTTCATGATTGGGCATGCATATGATTGAGAAGGATATATGCAATGAACAAAACCTGTCAATCAAAACAGTAAACTACTCATACCCTGCCCTAGTAACCAATCTCTCCTCTCCCTGGATTCATAGAAGGAAGTCCTAAGAAGTCATTCAAGGCTCATGAACAATTTTACTTGAGCTTGTTGCTCCCTTGCAGAGTTCTACTCTGTACTTGCACTTTTGAATAAAATCCCTTGTTGGTTTGCTCTTTGTGTGTACTTCTTCAATTTTTTCAACAAGAATTGAAACACTCAATGCAGATAGAGACCACTGGTGACATGAGTAAGGTTTATTACAGAGTAATAGTAAGCACTCCCCTGCAATGGACCTAACTAGGTCCTATGAATGTGGATGACAGTGGTGTGGTTTGAGCAGTTGGTGAGGCCTCTGGCAATGGGACCAGGATTTATCCCTGGTGTATGTATTGGCTTTTTGGAGCCCATTCTCAACAGAGAGATACCTTGCTCAGACTTGATATAGGGGAGATGTCTTGGTCCTTTCTCAACTTGCTATGCCTGACTATATTGACTCCCCCTTACCTTTTTTGAGGAGTGGATGCAGGAGTGGGATGGGGAAATCTTCGGGTGACTGGGAGGAGAGGACAGAAGGGGAACTGTGGTTGGTTTGTAAAAAAAAAAAATCTTTTAAATAAAAAAAGTGAAAGTGAGACTGGACAAAGGAATCACCATAGAAAAATAGTCACAACTTTCAAGGGATGAGAATAAACAATTGCTACAGGGACCACTATGTGAGACACACTTTTGAGGGGCAAGAGCAGATAATGGCCAAAGGAACCATTGTGCAACTTAAAATTTTAGGTCAACTTTATACAAAAGTCTCTAGAACAGAGTGGTAGGTGATCTGAAACCCATTTGAGTTAACTGTTAAAGGAGAGAAAAATGGTATGCCTCTCTTTTTTGCCAGGAATCCCCACACTAGTCATCATCTTATGCTCTTTGGGGCACTGTGGAAAATCACATTTCTCCACATAGCCAATGATACATTCATATCTCATTCTTCTGACCAGTAGTTACATCTTGCCATTTCAGTTGCTGGGTTTACAAGCTACTCACTATGAGAAATGGTTGTAGTTCAATAACCTTTACATTTGTGAATATTTGACTAGCTTTCCAATATTCCCAGAACCACACTTTGAATGACGAGTGATCAAGGCATCTTTGGCAACTTTGCTGCATATGTCAAAATGAGCTTCTTAAGACTGCTGCTATAACAGTGATTTCTTATAGAGTAAACACATGTACTGAATGAAAGTCCTCAACCAGCCTGTGGAAGGCCCAGGCAAGTCAAGCTCAAAACTTGCTCATAGGTTGCATTCATCCAAGAAGATGTTTTTAAATACCAAAAGTGTATTTAATTTATTTTCTAAAGATATTATTTCTCAAATTATTTAAGAGTATCATCCCTGGAGAGAACACAGTGCCAGACAAGTTTCCTTGCCAGTTAAGGAGAGAGCCATGTTTTGATTACTAGAAAGATAGGATAGAGTTTACATTTAGATTCACATGTGGAAATCTAAAATATCAAGCCAAGACAGGTGTTGTGATGAATATGCACATAGCTTATTACATGGGAAAAGTGGATCAAGAATATGCCCATTATAGTCCAGTTCTCCATGGAAATAGCCCTAGCAGAATACAGATAGATAAGAAGACATTTACTTGTTTATAAAAGTCTTTCTGTGTGTGTGTGTGTGTGTGTGTGTGTGTGTGTGTGTGTGAAAGAGAGAGAGAGAGGGAGGGAGGGAAAGAGGGAGGGAGGGAAAGAGGGAGGGAGAGAGAGAGAGAGAGAGAGAGAGAGAGAGAGAGAGAGAGAGAGAGATGTTTCTAAGTGTGCCGTGACATAAGTGTGGAAGTCAGAAGACCATTTTGTGGAGTTAGTTTGTGTTGATTCTAGAAATCAAGTCAAGATCATTACGTTTACAAGGCATGTATGTACTTTTACATGCCAAGCCTTCTTGCTGGCCCAGGGGGAAAACTAGCTCACATAGTCATGGAGCCAGGAAGGCAGAGAAGTCCCACAATAAGCTGTCTGCAAGTTGGAAAATCAGGAAAGTCAGTGATAAAATTCAGTTATGTCTATAGGCTTGAGAACAAGGTGTGAATGGTAAATATCAAATGTCAACTTGGCAGAACAGACTCACCTAGGAAACAAACTTCTAGGCATGTCTTTTTGGGAATTTCTGCATTGAGTTAACTGAGATGGGAAAGATCTTTAAATGTGGGTGGCACCATTCCATGGCTCTCAGACAAAATAATAAGGAGAAAGTGAGCTGATCACCGACATTCATCTGGCCTTGCTTCATGACTGTGAATGCACCTTCCACCATGCCTTCCCTACCGTGATGGATTTGAACCTGGCAAGAGCAACTTCCTCAAGGTCTTGTGTCAGAGCATTGAAAATCAGCAATGAGCAAACCACAAGAGCAACTGCTATAGCTCCTTGCCCAAAGCTGCTGGTAGAGCAGCTGGCGTGAGTAGCACTGGTCACATGGTGTGAAAACCAGTTACACAAGAACACTAATGTCTCAACTTCAGAGGAAAGCAAATGTGTCCTATTATAGCTGGACCTTTGAATAAGATGGTTACACCCACAATGGATGAGAGTAGATTTTCACTCAGTTTACTGATTCAAGTATTAATTTCTTCTAGATTGATCCTTACAAACACACTCATAATGTTTTATTAGCTACTTGGGCACCCTTAACTAGTCCAGGCTAACTCATCAAATTAAACATTACACTTAGGGAAAGGATCAGCGACTCTCTCAGCAAATAGTAATGGACTGTTTCAATCCATAAATGAATGAATAGTGAAAGCCTCATCATATATGTGAGCAAGAATTCCAGATAGTAAGTATTATCTTTTCTCTGTTAAATAACAATTTGTACCTAATATGACTTTAAATGTTCTGACAGTATAGTTTTGAGTTGATACAGATATAGACATAGATAATAGATTTTTTCATGATCAATCCTTATAACTTAGAGCTTAATTGGTTTTATCCTTAATGGTAAATACTTAGAAATGACCATAGGAAGCTGCCAGCAACTGAATGCTTCCCAGCATATAGGTCTCTTTAGTGTTAGAGCTGATCCGGCCAGATGGCTCAGTGAGTAAAAGCACTTGCCACAAAAGCCTGATTACCTGAGAGTGATCCTGGGAATCAATAAGGGATTGTAAAAAGATAAGGGAGTCCAGAAAGTTGTCTTCTTGCTTTCACCAAAACACCATGATGTGTGCCAGCAATCTCTTAAACTTCTCTCTCACATACAAACAACCACCACCACCATCATCAATTAAATTAAAAAAAGTGTTAAGTCTATACTAATTGTCAATTATAGATAAAAGATTCCTAAAGTTTGTCTGATTCTCATGGAGAACAAACTTACAAACTCAGTCTTACCATTCAAAAGAGGGAATAAATGAAGAATGGAAAAGGCTACTAACTGAATGAGGTTGAAACCATGCTTAGTAGAGAACAATATAACTCTCTACAAACAAAATGGACTATACATTCTGAAGCCAACCAGACTGTGATACACTCCAAACATAAAGTAGACCTGATATTGTACTCTCTGGTGGAATTTATGTAAAACTAACTTCCAATTCTAAATCTGCATTTAACTGATAGTTAATCCATCACTTGATGAGGATGGTGGCAACTCATTGGAACAGTGAAAGGGATGAAGAGATAACAATATCAGAAGGAAGCAGACCATGATCAACTCTTTGCACAAATGGGATTAGATTATTAACATTAACATAATTTTCTATGACATCATTTTAAACTCATCAGTGACCCCAGAAAGCCTCAAAAAAATTCTGTGTAATGGAAAGATGATTTTTATTATCCAAAATGAGAAATTTTACATGTACTGGTAATTACTCAAAAAAAGCCCACTTATAAATTTAACCTGCTTATCAAAATGGTCTGTAAAGAAATGGTCAATTATGTCAATTAGTGTAAACTTGTCTGGACTGTTGAGTAGATTCAGATTCTTTAGAGCTTCCATCATCAACAGCTAAGATGTCACTTTCCCATCCTGCAACCACTGTCTACATTTCAAAATGTACATTTTACTATCATTTCTCATCCCATTTCTTTTCTTTTTTTTCTTATCATAGGATCATACAATATAGTTTAGGTTGGCCTTGAACTCATTATGTAGCCAAGGCTGGTCTCAAACTCACAGTATTCCTCTCTACTTTAGTCTCCCAAATCTTGGGAGAGTTTAGGCATGTATAACCATACATGGCCTCCAGAACTCTTCTTATAGACCCATACCTTTAAAAAATAATCTTCATTTTCTTCTTTGTAGGAGTGTTGGACACACTGTATTTAATTTAGAAGACAGTTTATTTACTAACTCTTACTTTAGTGGATATAATTTTTGAGTTTTTGCAGCGTGGTGTGTGTATATGTTTGTTACTGCTGCTTCCAATTCTGCAAATAGGTGCTGTCACTGGACATGACTGTGGTGTGATTTATTGACATTCTACTCCATATACTTTCTGCTATTTTATCATTTTGCTTTTTTATTGCTTGATAACAATGTGTCATTTTTATACTGTAGAAATATTTTTTATTTTGAAAAAGATTAATGCACTAGTGGCATTTATTTCTTGTGGTTATTCAGTTCAGCAAAAATATGTAAAGAAGAAAAGACTACAGGAAATGAGTAAGAATATAATGAATAGTTTATGAACATCCCCATTAAAATTTAGTGTCATGAAACAGAGTGGTTTATTTTGTTAGCATTTTCTCATTTAAACCAAACGTCACTGTGAAGGGTATATTAATTCATGAAAGAAAAAAAAAACACTGGCATTTAATTAAGTGCTAGTTACCAAACTAATTCTTTTGAGTTTCAAAGCAGTGGAGGAACATATAGACCTGATGATTTCATTACCAACTTAGGAATGCCCAGGTGTAAACCCAAAGAAAAGCTTTGTTTAACACAAACCCCAAACATTAATTCTCCTAGAGTAGGAAGTAGAGGATCTTATGAGGATCTTTAGAAAACTAACATTTGGAGAGACTCATTCATTCCTTTTGTCTTCCACTCTTCCTTCTTAATGTACTAGGAATAGCAAAACACATTACTTGATGTCATCATCAAGCTGTAGCCTAGCCTCAGTTACTCCATATTTGTTTTTTTTCCTTCCTTCTTTATTTTGTATTTATCAAAAAAAACACAGTAAAAAGAATTTAAAATGTGGAAGAGTTAACAATAACTATACAGAGGATAAGAATGATAGGCATGGCTTATCAAGGGAAGAAATACAAATAAGATAGCTACACCTATATTTTCTTTGTGTTCATCTTTCCCTCTGAATTTTTTTTTTCATCCCTGTATATC
>PVIH01029161.1:0-14118 GCA_004025045.1 Sigmodon hispidus | reverse complement strand
GCCAAGGACACTGTCAATAGGACAAAACGACAGCCTACAGAATGGAAAAAGATTTTCACCTACCTTACAAGTGATAGAGGACTGATCTCTAAGATATATAAAGAGCTCAAGAATCTAGAGCCCAAAACCTTGAATAATCCAATCAAAAAATGGGGTTCACATCTAAAAAGGAAATTCTCAGCAGAGGAACTGCGAATGGCTGAAGGGCACCTGAAAAAGTGCTCATCATCTTTAGCCATTAGAGAAATGCAAATCAAAACAACTTTGAGATACCACCTAACACCTGTTGGATTGGCTAAGATAAAAGGCACAGATGACAGCCTATGTTGGAGAGGATGTGGAGCAAGGGAATACTCCTCCATTGTTGGTGGGAGTGTAAGCTTGTTCAGCCACTTTGGAATGCAATATGGCGGTTTCTCAGAAAATTGAGAATCAATCTCCCCAAGGACCCAGCAATACCACTTCTGGGTGTATACCCTAAAGAGGCACATTCACACTCCAAAGGTATTAGCTCAACTATGTTCATAGGAGCATTATTTGTAATACCAAGAACCTGGAAACAACCTAGATGTCCCTCAACTGAAGATGGATTAACAAACTGTGGTACATCTACACAATGGAGTACTACTCAGCAGTAAGAAAAAATGATATCCTAAAATTTGCAGGCAAATGCATGGATTTGGAGAATATCCTCCTGAGCAAGGTATCACAATCTCAGAAAGATAAGCAGGGGATGTACTCACTCATTAGTGGTCTCTAAACATACAAACAAGAAAAAAATCCAAGCATGCCCAAGCTGCAAACCACAACCACTGAACAGCTTGGGTCAGAAACACCCTGGACTGACCCTTCGGATCCACTCCAACTATAGGAACACCTGACTCACTCTTGAGGGAGGGGGGACAAAACTGGATTTGCCAGGAGTGAAGACTGATCTAAGCATTATTGGGTCAGTGGGACCATAGGACTGTCTGCTCCTTGCCCAGGGAGGGGATGGGGAGTTGTGGAGAAGAAAAAATGACCTGATGTGGTGGGAGGGGGAAGGGACCTTGAATAAGGATATACAGGGATGAAAAAAAATTCAGAGGGAAAGCTGAACACAAAGTAAATATATGTGTAGTAATCTTATTTGCATTATCAAAAAAAAAAAGAAAAGAAAAGAAAACAAAAAAAAAATCTTCAGTAGCTCTCTTCAAGGCCAGAGAGAGGCTAAGAGGACCTTTAGGGATTATACTAAACCAGGGCTTCTCATCTTTATCATGGGTGTCTCCACAATTTAAGTGGCATTTTATGATATTGATTACTTCTGTTTATTATCTGGTCACATGAGTGCTTCATAGGGCATCACATCCAGACTGGAGTACCTGTGGAACATTGTGTAGCTTCTGCATCCCTCTCCTCTTTTTTTTCTATAGCTTCCTCCTAAAAGTGACTCTTCCCAGCTTCATTTATGCTTAGAAAACCTGGTTCATTAGCTTTCCTCTTGAAATGGAGAAGGAGGCAAATAAGACCTGCAGGGATTTTATTTAACCAGGGCTTATCTTGTTGATGGCTGCCCACTCGGTTCAAATGATAATTCAGAGTACTGATTGCTGCTGTTAGTTTATTATTTGGTTGCCTGGGTCCTGAACATGGCATCATCTCCATGCAGATGTATCTGTGGAACATGGTGGAGTTTCTATATTCCTTGTCTTTTATGTCCATATCTTCTTCCTGAAATTACCTCTTTCCAGCTTCTATACTGATAGAAAAAAACCTGGTTCTTTAGCTCTCCTTATCAAGGCAAGATGCAGGCTATGAGGACCTTCAGGGATTGTATTTAACCAATGCTTATGATCTTGATTATGGCTGTCCCCAAAGCTCAACTGGTAATTCAGAATATTGTTTGTTGTTACTAGTTCATTATATTGTTGCTTAGATGTTGAGCAGAGCACCATTTCTAGGCAGAAATATCCATGAAACATGATGTAGCTTTTGCATCTCTACCTCTTTGTTATATGCCCTCTTGCTGATAGTGAGCCTTCCCAGCTTTTATAGTGATTGGATATGCTGATTCATTAGGTTTTCTCTTCAAGGAGAGAGGGAGGAAAACAGGACCTGTATGGTTATATTTAACAAGGCTTTCCATCTTGCATTCTTGGTTGTCCCCATTGCTTAACTGGTATGTCAGAATATTGATTGTTGCAGTTAATTTTTAGTCCCTAAACAGGCCATCACCTCCAGGCATATTTATGTGTGGCATGTGATGGAGCTTCTGCATCTTTTGCCCCTTTATCTACACTGTCTTCCTGAAAGTGACTCTTCCCAGCTATATACTGGTTGGAAATACTACTTCACTAGCTTCCCTCTTTAATTGGCTAGCAAGACCTGCATCAGTTGTTTTTATCCAAGACTTATCTTGCTGATGGCTGTTCCCACAGCTCAACTGGTATTTCAGGATATTGGCTGTTGCTGTATTTGGTCACCTGGGTGCTGAACAGAGCCTCACTTCCATGCAGGAGTATCTGTAGAACATGATGTACCTTATGCATCTCTTGCTCTTTCTTCCAAACACTCTTCCTGAATATGACTCTGTCCAGCTTCTATAATGTGTGAAAAGCTGTTCCACTAGCTTTCCTGATTAAGAAGAGCAGAAGGAGGTTTAGAGGACCTGTAGGGGCTGCATTTTACCAGGGCTTCTCATCTTGTGAATGTGTGGTAATATTGTGTTAGTGCTCTAAAATATAAAGCTTGCCTGGCAATCACAATGAGGAGGTTCCAGACAGTTGGTGGTACACACTTTTAATCTCAGCACTTTGGAGGAAGCTGCCTGAAGAACAGGAGTGTAACCCTGGGCTACACAATATTGATCTGGTCTAAAATATAAACAGAGCCAGGTGGTGGAGGCTCACATCTTTAATCCCAGTACTGGAAAATTAAAGACAGAAAATGATATGGCTAGGCAGAGAGAGGCATATAAGACAAGCGGAGACAGAAGCTCTCCTTTTCTGACTTAGGAGTCCTAGAGGTAAGAGGTGGCTGTGGCTTGCTTCTTTGTCCTCTGATCTTTCAGCAGTTACCAGATGTCTATCTCTTTGTTTTTACCACTAAGCCCAATTAGAATTCAAATTACAGTGATCTTGCTATAGCTATCTCACAACTCAACTGAAATTTCAGAATATTGATTGTTTCTATTATGTAGTTATTTGCTTGCCTGTATGTTAGGAATAAGATAATCTCTTCAGAGTTACAGCTGATGGTGTATACAGTCTGTACAACTTTGGGAAAAATTTCCTTAGTGGCATGTGGTACCTATTCTTCAATGTTGCCTGGACAAAATCATTCCATAACCTGACATTATTTTATTCTGTACCAGTTGGGGATGATGAGTAGATGTGTAATGATGTAACAGGGTTTTGACAAATGCTAGGGAATGAAACACATTTTTGTGGTAATGATATTGTTCTTACCATCAAGGGTGATTTCTAAATATGAAAGTAATCAGTGACCAGAACTTATAGGACAATGTCCAAATTCAACATATCAGTCCATAATGGGATTTTTTTGTTGTTGAGATCTTTGGGGCCCAATAGAGCAAAGAGCCACAGACCTCCTCCGACATCTACATCTCTGCAAGGTGAGTGGCTATGCAAGTTCATAATGCTTGATCTTCCCAGCTTTATCAGTAAGAATCTTCTCTAACTTACAATCATGATGTGCAGTGTGTCTTTGGTGGACAAAGTACACTGTTGTCATGACTTGTTGGAATATTAGTCTAGTCTCCTCTTTCTTTAGATAGCCTATCTACCTGAGGAACATCTCCATCTTTTCCTGAAACATATTCTATGACCACATAAGGGAATGTGTGTCATTGACATAAAAAATTAAAATACGTTTCTATGTTTAAATGGCCAAAGGATGCCTACTTCAGAGTTGATATGAACTAGAGATAGGGGTGTTTATGAAGGAGCTTGAAAGCCATCTGTGCATGTGTGGGAAGGTGGTAGAGAATTATCACCTTTCCCAAATGCATTACAACAGAGATGTTAAGGACCTGACATCCAATTTCAGGACACAAAATGCTAAAAAAATGCAATATTGTTTTAGGATGAAATTTTATAGCTAAGACTTCTCCCTTGAAATCTGAGTTATCCCAAATATCACAATGATGCCTTTTAAAAAAAGATTTTATTTTATTTATTATGTATACAGTATACAGAAGAGGGCACCAGATCACATTATAGATGGTTATAAGCCACTATGTAGTTTCTGGGAATTGAACTTAGGACTTCTAGAAGTATAGTCAGTGCTCTTAACCTCTGAGCCATCTCTCCAGCCTATAATGATGCCTTTTAAGGCCTAGAAATACAAAAAAATATAGAGGATAATTTACCTAAATAAACTAAACAACAGTGTAACATATGTTCAGATTCTGGGGTAGAGTCCATTCTCAAACACAGTGACCACTGAAGTGTTCTGCTTGCAAAATGTAGTTACAACTAGAGATACTAATATGTAAAAGAAACAAATTCCATAAGCAGAAATATGACATCTTTTTCTTGTGTATATTAGCAAGAAGTGAGTAAGAATTTAGAAAGAAAATATTAGTCACAGATAAGTAGTGGAGAAAGTGAAATAAAGAAGAGTATGATCAAATTTCAGTGTCGGCATGTATGGGAGTGTTATAATAAAATTGTTTTGAGTTGCGTAGGGTAAAAGGGTCACCAAAGAAACACATCCTGAGCAGAATCCCCAAAATAACCCAAAACCAAAACCAAAACCAAAGCCAAAACCAACCAAACAAAACAGCACACTCTTTGGCCCTGCAACTAGATCCAAAGAAACAAACCATGACCTGAAATCAGGATCCTGACTCTGAGATTGAAGCCAAAAGTTTAACAAGGACCAATGAAAGAGTCAAACTTTGTCATTGACCAGAAACAAAGAAATACACTTTGGTCTTGACCAACTCAGCACAAAACACCAACCAGTCTCTGGGAAGGAAAACCAATCAGTCCCTGAGCACACACCACCTACTCCCAGAACACAGAACCCAGAAATTGGAGAAGCTCAGAAATTGAAATCTAAACAGTACCCTCCTGATAAAAACCTTCATTCTGTAAACTCTCTACTTCTATGAAACTTTAAATGAGCCCAGTGCAGGTTGAGTTGGCAGCTGCTTTTTCTATGCCATCAGAGGTAGCCACTCTACTGGATTCCTCCCTCCCAATAAATCTCTTGATGAAGTTCAGGAGAAGACTTCCTTCAGCTGGAATGGAGCAAAGAAGCTACACACATCTCGGTTGGAAAACTCCCTTAGTGGAGTGGAGCAAAGAATAACAACTTTCACTTGAACCAGAGCAGAGCACAGAAAATAGAACTGTTAACACTTTCCCTGGGGAATCTTACCTTCACAGTGTATAGTTGTTACAATGGGGAAGCCTTTTTCCATGGAGCAAAACTATAAACTGCTTACAGTGACTATGTGATATTCCTTAGCTCCTAACTGACAGAGTACATTTCTGCAATACTTTTAGTATAACAGTAACATGTGTTTTAATAAAAAAAATTAAAACCATATTTTAAAAATATCTAAATGAATCTTCAAATAGAAAATTGGATAATAATGAAGAAATTGATAACATACTCATAAATTAGCCAATAATATGAATGTAAACATGAAGCAGCAAACCTTAACATCTGTAAGCAAAAAAGAACAAACTAGAAAAAAACTCACCCTAAAAGGTCCAGTAGATTGCAGATTCCTCTGTTAAGTTCATATACTTTGTAGGCAACCAATATCTACTCCACGATACAAGGACAGGAGCCCAAGGCAGGCAGTGCATATCATGGAATAGTTGCTAGCATTCTTCATAAAGCCTCCTTGTGATGTCACCACAAGAAACCAACCAATCACGGCTTGTTAGAACTGACAGTGGTTTTCCTCAAGTTCTGTACCACAACCAGTGCTCTGAGTATTTTTCTCATTGTTGGAACCAAATCCCAGATTCAAGAGACACTGCATCTGTGGTAGTAAAAGCATCTTGTTCCCAATAGAGCTGGTAGCTAGGTAGATGGTGATACAGAGTTGGAAGTTCACTATCCCCCAGTGACAGAGTTCCCCTACCTAGTTCTGTATCTGTGTGTTCCACAAATTCCACAACTAAAAACCAAACGCTCAGCACATTTAGTATATATTTAATAAACATACTGTGATACTTTGAATTAGAAATATACACATTGGTCATTTGAACATATGGATCCACAAAAACAGTTGATGATATCATTTGAGGAACCAATTATGGTGGAACCTTAGTGACAAAAGTCCATCACTGAGGCTATTCTTAAGATAAATCAACATAGTCTTCATTTGTTCTCACTATTTCCTGCTTAAATTTGAAGATGTGAAACTCTGTTTACTGCTTTGGCCTTTAATATTCCAGCTAGCTGCCTGCTTCTGTCTCACCATCATGGGCTGTTATACTTCCCAAATAAGCCAAATATGTTCTTAACAGTCTATGTTCATAAAATTTTATCACAACAGAATAGTAATCAATAAGAATGGACATAGCAAAGAGGGTTCCTACCTATCCCTACCACAACCTTGTTGCCCAGAAGTCAGTGCAGATTATTTACTGTCAGCCACACATTGACTGTGTCTCTTCACCAAAAAACAAACAAACAAAAAAAACAATGACCCCTGCAAGTAGCCTCAATTCTAAGTCCATTTTTCTGTCATGTAGCCTCATGTTAAATAAATCTGCTTTTTGGTTGTGCTGGACCTCCTGCTCCCAGAGAAACCTTGACGTCCATGGAAATACAAGAATCAGTGAAAAACTTAAAAATTAAATCATTAAACTAGGCAGCATAATCTGAAAATAACAATGGGTTAACAATGTCTTGTCTGTTACCAGAAAAAAAGCAGTGATGAACCCAACAATCTAAAAAAATAACTGGGATAATCCACAGGTTTCCAGTCGTCCTTAAAACTTACGGAAGAGATGCTATCAAATCTTTTCAAAAAGCAACTCTTTTCATAAAGTACTTACTCTCTAACCATGTAAAGATACCTTGAAAAGAGACATTATGACAGAATCATTGACTAAGAACATGGGACTATCCTTAAAGGTGTAATAGATCCTTTACTTCATATTCAATGACACATTCAAAAGACCATTAATCATTATCAAGATACTTTTTCTAGAAACATAAGTATCATTCCACATGCAATAATTGACAAAGAGCATAGTGTAATCACAACATCAAGTGAACATAGTTACCCAAAAAAGGATGAAATGCCACTACTAGGGACAAACAGAACTAGAGAAAGTTTTACTACAAAAAAAAATCAAATTCTAAAAGCACAAAAATACTCATTTTTGTTTATCTCTGCACATATTCAAACAAGGGGATAAATTTTTTTTTTATATTGGAAGGTGTTGCTCACATCACATGGGCAGAGAAGTTATATAAAGCTGGTAAATAGGACCATTGGCATGAGGACTATGCAGTCCTGATCAAATTCCTCATTGTAAACATACATACCAATGTGTAAAATAAGCCAGAACACAGCTAACAGTAACAAGAGAATTAGGTTGAAACAAATAAAAAAAAATATCAGTCAATGATGAAACAGAAATATACCCAAATTCTAAAACAAAACATTAAAAAAATTCTGAACACCAAAAGCTAAGCAGAAAACCAGGGAAACTCACTTTTACAAGACCCAATGGATTGAGAAAGTCCAAATCTATGAGAAATGAGTGAGTTCAATTGTTCCTCCACCAACCATCCCCTTCTCTGTAGTACAGGGATCAAATACAGTGACAGGAGGTGCCTTGTATAGACTGCTATCTAGCTTCCTGCACAATAACTTTTTTTGATGTCACATGCACTGGGCCAATCACAGCTCAGGAAAGCCCACAGATTTTTGTTGTTACCCCCCTTCACTTTCTATCCTGAGTAACTATTTTTTTCAGAGTACATTATTTATATCATGGGAACAAATAATGGTATGGTTATCAGCATATCAGTCAGGTTTGTTACATGACAATCCAATCTCAGAATTCTATAGCAGGTCCCTGTCTTCTCCAAGTAGAATTAATATTAAGCAAGTTTCTCTAGTCAGTCAATGTCAAGTTACATTTTAAGTGCAATGACTCAGAGCCAATCAGTGGTTCTTTTTCTTCCTTAGCCATCTCTCATTTAAATCTAAAAAATAGGAGATTCACAACCTTCAACTGACCATGTCTAAGGGTATCATGTCCTTCGTCAATGAACATCTTCCAGAATTAACACTTCTCAAAATATTTAGGTGCCTCCTAAATTCAACATAGTTTCTATGTTCCAAGAAGATATGTCTTAACATTGCTCGAACTTCTTACCTGCTGTGGTTAATAAAATTTCCCCTTCTTTTATGATTCATCTCTGCCTACTTTCACTCTATAGTCATCATTATGAGAGCTCTTGGTATTCCAACATAGTGTCTTCTAACTTCTCAGTGTAGCCACATCAAGAATTCTCTTGTCTAATTTGTTAAGGACCTGTGACATTAGACTGTAACCTATTTGTGTCTCTTTCAGGGCATAGAAAGACTTCCATAGAGGATGAATGAGAGACAGTTCCCAGGGTGGACATGGATAGGATGAGGCATATCTTGAGTATGGCCAAGAGATGTATGGCTAGATCTTGAGGTAGTTCACTTCCCATCTTTCTGAAAACTGCCTCATTGGTTTTCATATTGACTGACTTTCCACTCCTTTCAGCAATGAATGACTGTTCCCATTATTTCACATCCTGGCCAGCAAGAATTATTTGTTTTATTGATCTAAATCATTCTGATAGTATAAAATGAAATCTTTAAATTATTTTGATAGGCATGTCCCTGATAGCTAAGGATGTTCATGAGTATTTTTTTGAAACTTCTCTACTTAGACCTGTATCCAATTTTTAAATTAGATTTGTCTTTCTTATATCTAGTTTATTGTGTTCATTATATATTTTGTATATTATCCTTCTACCAGATGTGGAATTGGTAAAATTATTGTCCCATTCTGTAGGTTGTTACTTTAAATGACACTGTACTTTGCTGTGCAGAAGCATCTTCAGTTTCATGAAATCCAATTTATTAATTGTTGATTTTAGTTTGTGTGCTAATGATGTTCTGTTCAGAAAGTTTTCTTGTACCAATGAGTTGACTGCTATTCTCAATTATTTTTAATCTATCAGGTTCTGTATATTTGGTTTTATATTGAGCTCTTTGATCCATTCAGAGTTGAGTTTTGTGCAATGTGATAATTATGAATCAATTTGAATATTCCTACATGCAGGCAACAAGTATGACCAGAACTGTTTATCGAAGATACTGTCTTGGTTTTGTTTGCTTGTTTGGTTTGGTTTTTTGAGACAGGGTTTCTCTGTGTGGCTCTGGCTGTTCTGGAACTCACTCTGTAGACTAGGCTGGACTTGAACTCATAGAGTCCCACTTGCCTCTGACTGTCTGAGTGCTGAGATTAAATAGATATGCCACCACCACCTTGGGAAGATAATGTCATTTTACAATGTGTGGTTTAGGCTTCTTTTAAAACTTCATATGTATATGTGTTTATGTCTGAGTTTTCACTTCCATGCCATTGATCACAGTGTCTGTTCTTTGGCCAATACTATGCCATTTTTTTCATTTACTATAGTTCTGTAAGGAGTAATGGTCCATTCCATAGTTCTTATATTATAAAAGACCCTAATTTTGAAAGAACCATAATAGTGGCAGATGCCTAGAACTTGGAACTAGAGAGGCTTGGACAGCAGGACTGAAAGTTTCCACCCAGGCAGGAATACATATCCAGTCAATGCTGCAAACCAAAACAAATAAAAAAAACACACCTAAATCCAGATATGTAGTATTGCTTATGGGTGGTACCTACAGTGGGCAGAGCCCCCTCACATTAATCATAAATTAAGAAAATGCCCACAGACATACCTACAAGCCAATCTGATAGACATAATTTTTCTTCTGAGGTTTCTTCTGGCAGGTGACTCTAGTTTGTGTTATGCTGACAAAAACTATCCAGTACATACATTAAAGTCAATGTCTGCAAATCTTCATAGCATCCCTTAACATCTCACATGAAAGATAATACACATTTTTATTCACTAACATTTTATGTTTAGAGATTGTTAATTACAAATCATTTAAATTAACATTGTCAACATTCTTTACTCTCACTTCCCTGCAAATTTCTTAATGAATCACCACAGAAGAAACAAATTTAAAGTCATTCATTCAGTTGATGCCCAAGCTCTTGTTGACCTTTGTGCTAAGGAAAAGGGTCACACACCTGGTGTTAGCTGAGATATTGTGGTCTGGAGTAATGGATCTATCAGCTGTGAGATTTTGCTTGAGGGTGAAGTCCCACCCCTTTCATAAATTGGTGTAGTATCACAGGTGGGCAAAGCTTTCTTGCTGTAGTTTGGGCATGGTCTGTTTACTTGAGGTAGGGTTGTTTCAGGGGCATGTCTGCATCCTTGAGCATAGCAGGCAGAGGCAAGGGGCTTCAGGCCTAAGTGTGGCCCATTTGCTCAGCTTGAAGAGGGGGAAATGAAGCTGAGTTTCTGGGCTCTGACCTCTTCTGACTTTGTGGAAGTCCTATGGTGGCAGTTATAGATGTATAAATGCATATAGGTGAACCATGAGTCCTTTCAATCTGCTTGCACCTGTAATGGCGGAGCCTAGAGAGACAAAGATTCTGCTTCTACTCATCCACCTTTCTCCAGGCCTGGTATGCATCTGAGAAAGCCTGAACCTAAGGGCTTGCTCACAAGGACACTGACAGACAGAGACTCTGGAAGGAGGCTTTGTGGGGCCAACTAATAAAAGAATACTAGAATGGTGGTAGAGTAATCCATGGTGCTACTAAATTGTGTTCATAGTAAAAACAATTCAAGATCATTTTTTTTTTTTTGCTAGAGTATTTACTCTCCAAATAGATATAAATTGTCTAGGCAACTCATAAAAAATGTAGAAATTATTAAAATGCTATCAGCTCATGTTAAATTTCTTTCTTTTGTTGTTTAGTATTCCTGCAGAAGTCTGAATCCTGTGGTAGCTATTTCCAAGAGTGGAGTTACGTGTTTCTATTATAATTTATTTTTATATATTGATTTTACTACACATGAGTTTATCTGCATAGTTTTTGTTTATGTACTAGTACTCCATCTGCTCCAGTCCCTTAAGTCACCCAGCATTACCAGGGGTTCCAACAGAACAGTGTTTTCTTTTTTTCATGCTCACACCCCTCTCCTATAGCTCCTCCCAGCATCAGAAATGCTCTGGCCATCTTTGGTCTTGGCAAAGACAAGAGATGGGCAGGGAAATCTGGTTATTTGGTACTGCTTGTGCAAAGCTGGAGACACAGGTGTGTAAATCCCTTTTACTATTAAAGTTAATGTGATTTAGTGGCTGTTTTGTTTGTTTGAGAGATTCATTATGTTGTACCCTGAGGCTCACTATAAGCTCAGGCTAGTCTTGAACTCTTGATCCTTCTCCCTCTGTCTCCCAAGTCTTGGCATGACTGGCTTGCCCAGCCACACCTGGACAGTGCACTGATATGTGTGCACTGTATTTTGTGTTTATGACAAATACAGATTGTTTCTCTTTGCGAATTCATGAAATACTGGCTTTAGCAGATGGGGTAGAGAGCATTCTATCACCTTTTGTACTCCACTGTGACTGTAGGGAACTGTAGGGCTGGAACTCAGAGCTCCTTCCTTTCACCCAGGAGGACTTACTACATTCACTCCCAACATTGCTGAAATGAAGGGGGAGGTACTGGTACAATTTCTTCCCTAAATGTTTGGAGGAATTTATCATTAATCATTTATAGAACTTGAAGCCAGGCAAAGCAATTCATGCCTGTAAACCCAGCATCAAGATAGAAGAAGGTAGGCAGGTCTCTGTGAGAATTGGAGCAAATTATTTTATATAAAGAAATCCAAGGCTAGAAGATTGGTTAAGCAGATGAAGGCGCTTCCACCTAGCCTGATGGTCTGATTTCAATTCATGGGAATTCACATAACTGAAGGAGAGAACTGACTCCCACAAATTATTCTTTGTCTTCTATAGGCACACAGTAGCACACACAATTCAAAATATATGTATGTATGTATGTATGTATGTATATATATATATATATGTGAGTGTGTGTATGTGTGATTTGATTCTGTAGGAGGGTTGCTTAGTAGGAATTTGTGGTGGCCATAATGCATCTGTGGGCATTAGCTGTGACCTAGTATGCTTCCTTCATCTGAAGATGAGCCTAACCTGGCTTGAGGTGCCTTAAATTTTATTTTTTGTGTTCCATGTATTTTAGAGAAAAGAAACACAAAGAACAATTATTTTCATTATTTAATATGCCTACATAAGAACAAACTAACTACAACTATTGTTAAATTTGAAGCAGTGTTTATCAAGTTTCTCTCTTTAAGATATCCTCAATGCTGTATCTTTCTGAAGAAATTTAAATACAAATGTGTCTTTTATATAGTGATAAATGTTGATAAATAGATTATAATAAAAAAGATGTCAAGAAGTCTGGCTCCTGAAGACTGACACTCAAAGTTGACCTCTGACCTTCATGATTATAAACATTTACACAAATCTGCATAGATATCAATAGGCATATAACCCCCCCAGAGACAGAGACAGAGAGAGAGAGAGAGAGAGAGAGAGAGAGAGAGGGACAGGGACAGGGAATGTGTACACAACTATAGCATCTAACATTAGTGTGAGCATCAAAAAGGAAATCCAGGCACCCTACCCCTAACATTTGGAAACAGTACAGTGACAGCCTTCTTTTCATCAGGTCATTCAAATGAATTCCTGATAAAGTCAGTGACTAAAAGGAAACCAAATACACAAGTTTAAGAAAAATTCCTGAGTTAATTTATTTATCTAAGAACCCTTGCAGAGAGAAATACAAATCTCAGAAATTACACAGAAAATACAACTCAGACCATGTAAATATTTACACCTTTATTCTGAGACATAAATTCTATAGCAAATTGTTTATGTCAAACTATAAAATCAATAGTATATGTGATAATAAATGGCTGACTTTGATAATTACAACGATCTCATGCAGAGCTATAGGAAAAAAGATATATAAGCCCACAGGAAAATATGAATCCTTGTAGTCAAGGGGTTTGCAGACAAGTGAATCTATTAGTCATCTTTCTCTGAAGCAGGGCCGACTGCTGAGTGTCAGGCAAGGAAAGGCAGGGTGAAGGGTCTGAAAACAGGCAGGAATAATACAGGTCTCAGGGTTGGGCGTTTCCCCAGCCCTGCTCCTTAGCAGCTGCTGAAGAACAAAGAAGAAGTCCTATCTTTCAGATGAAAGGTAATAACCCTTGGCCTTTGACTTTCCCAGTGTTCCATGGAAGCCTTTGCAATGTATTTGACAATGAAGTGGAAAATCAACCAAATGTAGGGTATTTTATAAGCACATTTTATGTTAAAATATTTTTATGTTGAATAAAAATAACAGACAAGTTGGTCATTTTAAAGGAAAAAATGTATATTTTATAGGAAGAAGTGGCATAAAAACAGACGTGGATCAATGGATTCAAATTGAGGACTCAGACCTTAACCCTCACACCTATGAACACTTGATGTTTGACAAGGAGTCTAAAAATATCCAATGGAAGAAAGACAGTATCTTCAACAAATGGTTTTGGCAAAACTGGATGGTATTGTGTAGAAAAATGCAAATAGATCCAAATCTATCACCTTACACAAAATTTATATCCAAGTGGATCAAAGACTTCAACATAAACACAGCTACACATTAACTTGATAGAAAAGAAAGTAGGAAATACACTCCAAGGGTGACCACTTCCTAAATATAACAACAGTAGCAGGATGAGGTGTGTATACACTGTGACCTATTACCTTGATAATTTTCTAGTATGTCCTAGACATTCTATTGTTTTTGTTGTAAATATTTTTTGCATAATCTTAAAGCAAGTAAACATATCAAACAAATATATTGAGTTGAATATTTCATCAATACACATCTAGTTCTGAAGCTTAGGTCATCTCAAATAAATTACTTTCTTGATTACAAACTGGTACAATTTCTAAAA